>CAJVSB020000507.1:0-44095 GCA_911865555.2 Thlaspi arvense | reverse complement strand
TATAATAGCTCTTGCACTACCTCAGGGAAGCCTGCAGTAGCAGCAAGGTAGAGGGGCAAAGCCCGCAGTGAGTTAAGCTCAGCGGCAAGCTTGGGCTTCTGCTATAAAGTGCTTTTACAAAATCTAATTGACCTCGCAAATGCTGCTATATGCAAGGGAGTTTCATCCAAGCAAGTGACAAAAGCTCTGTCCAGAAGGAGCTTGTCTTCTTGGAGGAGTGCTTCTAATTCTGCAACGCTGCCAGAGCGGATGCTTTGAAGAGCCTTTCCATGTCCGCTTCTCTACTCATATCGAGTTAAGAGTTTGTTGACTTTCTTTCTTTTTGTTGCCATGGTCTGTGCAGGTTATAAACAATATGCAAGCCATTCAAATTAGGTACCACACCTTTTTCTATTTTTTTTTCTTTTTTTTTTTTAGATGATGTTGAAAGGAAAGCTGTTGAGCCTCTCCCTCTCGGTTTTGGACTCTTTTAAATCCCACTTTTTTTGGAATTTCCTTGAAAAATATACAAAAATAATAATTTAGGACTCTCATCTTTTCTCTCTAAGGCATATATGCCCAGCTAGAAAAACCGTTTATACCATCTCTCTATCTTATTTAGTTATGATTTTAGTTCAATAATTCTGATCTAATTCTAAAAAATTTTGAGTTATTTCATACGTTTATCATTTTGACATTTCATTGAAAATATACGATCTTAATATCAAATTGGTTTAGGTCAAGTTGTCTCTTATCCAGTTCAAAAGACAGATTTCATTGTCTCCTTTTTTTTTTTTTTTTTTTTTTGGGTGCTAAAGAATTAATACATGGTTGGCAAAAAGTATTTCAACAAGAAATGTTGATGAGAAATGTTACACCCTAATTCAAGCATGTGATCGGCACTAAAACTGACACTCCAATTTAGTAAGTTTGGTTGAAACAAAATACAAACTCACAAAAAAAAAAAAAAAAATAGCATAACATCTTAATACATCACAACCATGTCTGAGAAATAAACTGGAGATCTCTAAATACGAGTACAAGTATCAATAGGAACGTCCAATTGTACATCAAATTTAGCTAGGTAGGAAACAGGCGACTCGATCAGAACATGAACCTTTACTACAATCTAGAAAATATAAAAAAATGAGTCATGAAACCTAGTAAATGATTGTCACACCCCGCCCATTTAGACACTTGGTGGGGCGTGACAGCCGGGCAGTGACAGCCACCACTACAAGAAAAGGGCGGGAATAGTGACGAAATTTACTAACACAACAAAATTTCGTCAGAATACAGACAATATTTCTGACGCGCAAAAAAAGTGTCAGTAAATTATCGACGCAAAAAAGCGTCGAAAATCATCAGAAATTTACCATGCAAAATTTGCGTTGGTAAATTTTTGCTTAATATTATGACACACAATGTTGCATTAGTAATTAATAAAAAAAAGAAATAAAATATTACTAACGCAATATTTGCGTTCGGTAATCTACTGTAACTATAAAAAATTTATTATTATAAAAAGAATTTCAAAATATTAAATTTACCGACCCAAAAGTTGTGTCGGTAAATTCACTTTGCATTACCGACGCAGGACTTGCGTCAGTAATTTTTTTTAAAAAAATTATTATTATAAACTTACCGACGCAAATCTACGTCGGTAATTACCAACGAGCCGCGTTGGTAATTCGAATTATTGTGTCGGTAATTTGGCCTCATGCAATTCTGAGTCACGTGTTTCGAGGTATTATTGACGCACTTTACGATGCAGTGCATCGGTAATACCTCCTATATAACAACAGTCCCCGGACCCCCGGCTTCCATTTCTGGCTCTCTGTTCTCTCTCTGTTTTGCTCTCAACTCTCTTGTTTTTGCATTTCGTTTGACATTGCCCGTTCAATTCGCCGCACGCTGACCTTACCGCCACAATGCACCCACTAGTACAATTTCTCTCTCCCATTTGTTTAAATTGAAGCACTAAATGCAATGGTTATGCACATATATATATATATACATGCATGATTGAGTTGTTTACATTTTTTAAAGTTAAATTTTTGTTTTTTTTAATTTTTTTTATTATTTATATTTGATGGACTGGCCGGCCCTGCCCAACCCAGTGCAGCCCAGTTGGGCAAATGGGCGGGGCTAGCAACTAGGCTAGCCAGGCCTGGCCTCGTCACTTGCTATGGGTGGCCTAGCCCATTGGATTTTGTTTTAAATATTTTAAAATTAAATATTTAAAATATTATTAACAAAATATCCAATAATAGTATTAATTTAAAATATTATTTAAAAAATAAAATATTAATGTAAAATATTATTAACAAAAACCAATAAATAGTATTAATTTAAAATATTTTTTAATAAAATAAATATTTCTTTAAAATATTGTTAACAAAGCCCAATAAACTATTATTAATAAAATAAAATATGAATTTAAAATATTATTAACAAAGTCCACTAGAGAGTATTAATTTAAAAATATTATTTAAAAAAATAATATATTAATTTAAAATATTATTAACAAATATCCAATAAATATTAATTAATTTTAAAATATTATTTAAAAAATTAAAATTTTATTGTAAAATATTATAACAAAACCCAATAAATAGTATTAATTTAAACTATTTTTTAATAAAAATAAAATACTAATTTAAAATATTATTAAACAAGGCCCAATAAAAACTATTATTATTAAATTAAAATTTAACAAAGTCACAAGAGAGTATTAATTTAAACTATTATTTAAAAAAGTTTAAAATATGAATTTAAATTATTATAAACAAATCCAAAATAATAGTATTAATTTAAAACTATTATGTAAAAAAATAAAATATTTATTTAAAATATTATTAACAAAGGCCCAATAAATAGTATTAATTTAAACTATTATTTTAAAAAAATAAAATAGTAATTCAAAATATTATTAACATTTTATTTAAACAATAAAATAAACTAATGAAATAAAATGTTATTAGAATATTGTTTAATGGAAGTATTTTAAAAAATTATGCTAGTTTTACACATTAAAATATTATATAATGAATTGAAAAAATATTTTAATTATTTTTTTAATGACACTTGAAATATATTTTAAAATATTAATTAACAAATATATAACTACAAATTTGATGAATTAAAAGTTAAATTAAATAAATTTATTGTTTTGTAATGTTAATTCAAAATATTATTTAATCATTAAAGAGATATCTTGAAAGTAATATTCAATAAGTCTTATAACTATCGTAAACCAAGGTAAAATGACATAAATTCAAATTAATCATAAATTTTTGGAAATGTGTTGTATTTAAGTAGTTATATAATTAATTTGATTAAAATAAAATTTTGAACGTCATTACAAATAAAACATTTTTTGTTAATTATTCATAAATATGGAAACTCTAGAACATCGTTGGTGGATGTATAGTAGACTTCACGCGGGTAGAAGGGGATTGAAACCGGAATTTGTGAATGATGTTGATGAGTTCTTTTCGTATGTTTGCCAACAACCGAAATTCATAAGAGAGAGGTTGTTTCATATCCTTGTTGTAAATATAAATGTTTGAAATATTTAGAACCTAATACAGTCAAGGTTCATCTTTGTCAAAAAGGATTTATGGAAGGGTATTGGTGTTGGACTTATCATGGAGAGGAGCCCAATGTTGAAATAAGTGGGGCTTATGATGTTAGTGATTCTCCGAGTAATCAACATGAGAATTTAAATAGATATCAGGAGATGATGCATGATTGTAGTAGGCTTGAGTATTATGCTCATTTTGAGTAGAGAATGGAGGATGCTCCTAATGCTGATACTCAAAAATTTTTTGACTTTCTGAATGCAGCAAATAGACCATTATGGCAAGAATTTCATCATTCTGAATTGTTTGTTGC
The DNA here is from genome assembly GCA_911865555.2 of Thlaspi arvense. Lineage (NCBI taxonomy): Eukaryota > Viridiplantae > Streptophyta > Magnoliopsida > Brassicales > Brassicaceae > Thlaspi > Thlaspi arvense. The sequence goes on along the minus strand of CAJVSB020000507.1, from coordinate 40,219 downwards.
AACCATAATAATGAGCATCAAGTATGATTGGATTGTTGCGCAGCAATGTGTTGATTCAATGGTTGAGCTTATGCGTGAGACGAATCCTTATGAGGATATTCGTATACCTCAATCTTATTACGAGGCTAGAAAATTGGTGTCAAAGTTAGGGTTGTAAGCTATGAAAATTGATTTATTGTGAGAATGGTTGTATGTTGTACTACAAAGATAACATTGATGAACTTTCATGTAAATTTTGTCAGAAACCAAGATATCGACCACGTAGAGTAGGAAGGAAAATTTTCAAAAATGTGGTAGTAAAGTCGATGTATTATTTGCCACTTATTCCAGATTGCAAATGTTATATGCATTAACGAGTTTTTCACTTCATATGAGATGACATTATGAAAATAGGCAACTTTGGAGTGTTTTAAGTCATCCATCAGATAGGGAAGCATGAAAGCACTTTGATAGAGTACATCCTGACTTTGCAATTGAGTCTCGGAATATAAGGCTTAGATTATGTTCTAATGGTTTTACTCCATTTAGTCAGTTGTCCAAGTCATATTCTTGTTGGCCTGTAATTGTCACCTCCTTATAATCATCCACCAGAAATGTGTATAACAAAACCTTACATATTTTTGACATATATTATACCTGGACCGAAAAATTCAAGAGCTTAATTGATGCTTATTCGTGACATAATTGTAAAGAATAATGCCACTTAATGTTTTGGTTTATATATTTTAAGGTGCATGGGAGAGTTTAAAAGATCTGTAAAGAATAAAGTACGAGTTTGAGGGTTCTATATGTGCGACATATTTGACTCATAAATTTCGCATTTCACTTCATATTATTTTGAGGCCAGCATGTTGTCATCTAGGACGAGACTGCCTCTAAACGATGATGGTGGTGTGAGCAGTGGTCTCTCAACGCTCTCAATTTTTAATCAACCTGATTGTAATTTTGGAGTTTGTATACATAATATTTGTTAGAACAAGAGATGTATTCTGCAATTTTGCACATTCTTCTAAATTGCAATGAAATACAATCATTATTGAGTAAGTTTTACTTCAATATTGTTCGAGTTATTTTTATAACATTCATAGGTTGATAAATAATGTAGTGTTGTTTATTTTTTTATTTGTAGTTTTTTTTATATATTTGAATGTCATAAGTCAAGAAAATGTTGGGTCACAGATTTAAAATGAATTTCTCGTCTGGTTTAAGGCTTACGTAAGTATATCATTTATATGTGAAGTTATGATATTATTTTATTTAGTTAACTTTCTCAATATATTATAAATAGGTACACGATCCTGCCAATTGTGTCACAAATCCGCACTTACGTGAGTTAGCATTGGGACCAAATTTAAGTGTGAGATCATACCATAAGTACTTTATGAATGGTTATAAGTTCCACACAGATAAATACTCCGAGAAAGGAAAACTATGAATAATAGTGTATGTGTAAAAGGTGTTAACCGTGTGGGAGAAATTGAATATTATGGTATCTTTAGGGAAGTTATAGAATTGGAATATCCACACAAACCTATAAAAAGGGTTGTTTTATTTTTGTGTAAATGGTTTGATTCAATAAGATTTCGTGGTACAAGAGTTCATCTCCTTTATAATATTATTGAGGTTAATTGCAGTAGGGAATATAATCAATATAATCTGTTCATCATTGCTCAAAATGTTAGACAAGTTTATTATATTCCTTATCCAGCCATTCGAATGGACAAGGCTCATTGGTGGGTGGTTTGAAAACAAAACTAATCGGGCGAATTGAAATTGAGAATGTAAGTGCTAAAGAAGTTTATCAAGAAGGGTTCATGTCTTATGTAATGCCTGTAATTGATGCTGATCCATTAGATGGATTGCGTCATGAAGTAGGATTATACGACGAGATTGATCTAGGACAGGTGGATCAAGAACTATTGACAGAAGATGATCAATACAAAAATGAAGATAAGGAGGAAGAATTTATTGAATACGATGACGACATCGAACCATTGGGAGATTATGAGGAAGAAGAGAAGGAGGATGAAGAGGTGGCGAATTAGGATGATCAAAGTTGTTCAGATTGAATTGTTATATTTTTGTTTTGTATGTTTTGCCACAGTGAATTTTCTGCCATATTTTTGAGTAATTAATATGTTTTATTTCATTGTATAAAAATTTGTTTCTTTTCTTAATTTTGGAACTATAGAGGTTATTAAAAAATAAATTACATATCAATTTTAAAAAATTATATATTAATTTAAAATAAGTTAAGTAATAATTCATTCTATCTTATGTAATTTTAAGAAATTTTTATATATATATAATACCTATCAATATAGATAAATTCCGAGCGTAGACTCGATAAGGGTAAAGGATAGATACTGGCTGCTCGAAGAAGCGGCGTGATCCTCCTGTACACCACTCGTCAGGCCTTTTGCTGCCAGTTATTATCAGGGTGCCCATTGATTCTACCCGTGCCTATTATGATTACGGGGCTCCACATTCTCAGTATATGTCGCGACCGTCCTCAGTTTATGCCTACTCTCAGATACATGTTTATTCCATCTACTATTGGAGGACCTGCTTTATCAGTGTCTGCCTGTAGTGCAACTGCCTCTACTGATATCGCTTCTCCTTTAGTCCCCGTACCAAATTCTTCTTCTTCCAACCCTGCTTGAGTCGAATCATTTGGCACATGTTGTAGCAGTTCTGGGAAGATGCTAATTAGGTCTGTTGGTGAAGTCGGGTAAGTATTAAATATTTATTATTCAAAAAATTTTAATAAATATTTCTTAATGCATTAAATATTAATATTAATTTTATAATTTTTGCTGTTGCATATTTCATCCTTCGACGACTGCTACTCATGCCATCACAACAGTCATTCAGTCGAAATTCATGTCGTGTTATCCATATGGATGACAGTTTCTTGTGATTTGTGGTTTGATGAGTTTCGGGTTCGTATTTAATGCAATCATGGTTAAATATTTTTTTATCTATACTATTAATTGATATTTTATTAACTGTTTATTTTTTTCTTCATGCAGAAATATTGTACATGGGATCCACGAGACAAGCCAGCCATTAGACAGATATTTAGTACTCGTGGATCTCATAGGCTTTCTGATATACTTCAAGATGCCTGGATTAGAGGTAGACCAAGCTGGATCCCACCTTTTGTAAGGGAGGAGCTTCAGACTTATTGGAGAGGAGAGAGGTTTACTAAGATAAGCTCCCAGAATAAAGGGAATCGTTGTTCGGAAAAAAAAACGGTTCTCTCCACACAAGAGGTTCTATTTCTCCACATGAGTATGCTATGAGGATGGTAAGTTTTATTCATGTACATAAGTTTTATTATTATCTGATAGTTATAAATAATCTCAAAATTTTTATTATGTATTACAGGAAAAAGAGACCGGGAGGACTCCCCATTTTTCTTTTAGGTTTTAAGCATACACATGTTAGGAAGAAAGATGGCAAAGAGGTGTGGGTGGACCAGCAATCAAAGAAGATTTATGTAAGTAAATTTTATTTAACATATTTATTAAATTTTATGAAGCATACTTATATTATTTATTAACTTTTTATAATAAACATCTTTAATTATTAAACTTATTTTTTAATATACTTTGTGTATGTAAGCTGACTTCCAGGCTGATCGATTCTCCCAGTCGACACCTGAGGAGACGTTTACTCTAGAGTTTCAGCGGATAGCAGACACTAAGCTGTGGAGAGGTGCACTGGGGGGAGAGCCTCGGCTGTGTATACGGTTTTGAACGACAGAGTTCTTCTTAGTCAGTCCACTATCTTCCATCTGATAATGCAGATCAGTCTGTGAGATCGGAGGTGTAGACTCTCCGTCAGGAGAATCAGGAGTTTCGGGAGAAGGTAGGGAGTATGAAGCATGCCCTTCATCATCTGTATAAGATGGTTGAAGGGATGAGGAGCACACCACCTAATCAGCCAAGCCCTCTAGCGCCTGCTCAGGATTTTGACACTTCTGCATCTCAGTCGGTTGATGGTGGCTGTTAGGAGTGATTTTTCTTTTTTTGAGATTTTGTTTCATATATATGTTTAGTGGCACACTATTTTATATTTGTAATAATATATTTAAATATTATTTATGCACATGTTATTTCAATTATATGTAAATGTCTTAAATAAATTATCATAAAATATAATTCAAAAATATTTAAAATTAATAATAAAAATTAAATAATAATTTAATAATTAATAATAAAAAACAATTTAATAATTAATAATAATAAAAATAATTTAATAATTAATAATAAAAAATTTAATAATTTAATAATAAAAACAAATTAATATTTAATAATAAAAAAATAATTTAATATTTAATAATTAAGAATAATAATTTTATTCTGACGCAAAAGTGCGTTAGTAATACTCCGACGCAAAAATGCGTTGGTAATATTGCTGATGCAATGTTGCGTCGGAATATTACCGACGAATTAACTTGCGTCGAAAATTTCCATTGCCTACCACCTCATAAATTTTCGACGCAATTTACAATCCAACATTTGTCAAAAATTTTGGACGCAAAATTTTTTGCATCGGTAAATTTTTTCCGACGACCATTTTTCCGACGAGTGCTTTTGCGTCGATAACGTCATTACCGACACAAATTTCTGTTTTATTGGCCCTTTTTTTTGCATCGGTAATTTGCATATTTCTTGTAGTGCACGCACTGGACGAAAATTCGGCAGCATGCCGGCTATTGAACCCCTTCTATCTAAACTCAATCTATATCTGTAACAATATAAATAAACTTCTAACACAACATTTGCAAAACCCAAATTACTCCACAACTAAAAGCAAGTGCTTTACAATCAACACCCATAAGCAATATAGATACATCTCCAACACAAGTATATCTACAACTATCATCATCATCGTCATCTCATAAATCAAAAGTCATATACTATGAATCATTACATAAAAGGTCATCATACAAAAGTCTTAAAAAATTAAATAACATATCTACACGATGACAAAAATAACTCCAACTACTGTAGAATATACCCTCAACTATATCTAGCTGCCTTAACTAGTGAGCTGTGAAGGCGCGTGCGGTAACGGGTGCGAGGGTATTAAAATTGTAAGCTTGGAGCTGAAAAATAAAATAATGAGAATAAAATTCCCAGTGAATGGCATATGAACTAAACTTAGGGAAATAGAGAAATAGAGAGGGTTTCATATCCATTGTATACGAGTTCAACATTTATAAATATTTATAACAATTGAAAACATAAATAAGAAATATCATAACATTGGAATTTGGGTGCTATAGTGCGGTAGCCACTAGAATTGGTCCACTGTAGCACGTTAGATCGCGCCGTAGCACGCCGGGTCACGTTTTTTTGACATTTTTCTTGAAAATTTGGGATTTTTAACCCCTTCAAGGAACCCTAAACTCTCTTGAACTCCTAAAAAGTATAAAACAAAGATTTGAGAGATATCCTAGGGTACCCAAAATTCATCAAAAAATTTGTAAAGATTAAAAATGAGGATAATTTTAAGGAAGGACATGATGGTCTTTTTGCCTTAGAAACATTGTTTTAAATGTTGGGGGAGCCTTTCTAGGGCTCATTTTCGCACTTGAAGAGTGAGGAATAGAGGGGAAGAGGGAAAGGAGAGAAAAGGAAGAAGAAGGTTTGTAAAATGGCTCAATCTCAAACTCCCTTTGGTTTTTCTTCAATATTTTTACATGTTTAGCTTCCTCTATTTGTTTTATAGCTTTTAATCGGTGTAAATTTTGTATTTTGATGTTGTTGTATGTTGTAGAGAGAGAAAAGTGAGTTTAATCTCACCCATAGGATATTTTGCATGAATCTTGATATTTCTAGTTAAAGTACCCTTAGATATTGATTTATTTGAGGGTATCTATATTTTTATAGTTGGATTAAAACTTGGATGAAATATTTTATGGTTGAAATGTGTGAAAAATAGGTGAGATGATGTTGAAATGGGATAAGGGCACGTTTAGTTGGAGCTAAAATAGGGGAAAATGGAATAAAGGTATGTTTGGATGGAACCTAAAGTTAGAGAGGGAGAAAAATTATATTTATATGTTGTAGGGTATAGTTATGGCTTTTATATGATGTATTTAAGGTATTTATCTCATGTTTGTGTATCCCACTTGTATGAGAGGATGTCCTAGTTACTTCAGACCTTGAACCTACAATTCTAGGAGCACCCCTATAGACTTATTTTGCACGGTGAGTGGGAATCTTCCTAATCCTAGTTATTTTTCCAAACTATGATTTGCAATGAACAATGATCATTTTAAACCCAATTACATGTTACTAGTATGAACATGGGAAATAGTCTGGCTATGATTTGATTTTGGTTATATGCTCAATTTGATGATTTTCATAAGTTTATGTTATTTTGGTGCCTTAGCACCTAGACCATAATGTCGAGCAGCCATCTGGGACAGGTGGTAGTTCTACTTACATTACATGATATATGTATGTTTAGCTTCCTAGTGAAAGGGACCATGTGCCAAAGATTGTATTAATTTAGCCGAGGAGTGACGACCCTTAGCACGGGCTACACAGTGTAATAGCGTTTAACATATTTATTTTTTGCCTAATGAGAGCCCATGTTATGTTTTATGATTTTACTGCCCCAAACACTTTCGATTGTGCACATCCAATTAGAATATACATGTGAATATGAAATATGATCTTTATGATTTTTCTATGATGCCCATGAAAATTTTTATGATTCATACTTATACTCTCTTATGTTTTATGACTTGGCACAATAACAATTTAGCTTTTATATTATTGAAAATCTATTATTATGCCTCATAACATGAAATTCTATGAGAATGTTTATATTGTTTAAATAGATACAAAAAAACTAATTGTTTCCACTAGGATTGGTTGGATTACCATTCACTGGGACGTTTGTCTCACTCACTAATTTTTCTCCTCTGCAGATGCTGAGACTTTAAGTTAGAACCTCGGTGTTCGAATTGCTTGTGTTTTGCTCACTTTGTAGCACCAGGTTGGGACAGGCCATTGAAGACTATTTTGATTTTGTTTTGTAGATATGAGTTATGTATGTTGGGAGATTATTTTACATTTTGGATAACTGTAAACAAGTTGTGTTGTTTTGAGACATTATGAATGATTATAGCTGGTTTAATGTTATATGGTGGTTTTTGAGCATGGCAAGTTGATAGAGAATTTTTTGTGGATGTTTATTGGAAATGTTGATATAGGATGAATTATGCTTAAGTTATGTGTTTGATGAGTTATTGCAAGTTATGTATATTTGTGAAGTTGGTTTAAGCAGGTACTCAGACACAAGGCCCTTAAGACCAACTAGAAAGGGGTTACAATAGTCGGCATGCTACCGGATTTTACCTAGCGGCGTGTTGGTTATTGCCCCATTGTCATGCCTCTTAAGGTTTGAGAGGTTGGGATGTGACAGTAAAGGTTGAAATTCTGCTCCTCAATCTAATCGAACTATTTTAATAACAAAAGAAAATTATATTTTGATCATATTAAGAAAATATTAAAATATTAAAAGAGTTTGATTTGTATTACGAAGAAAGTGAATCCATGTAAATAAAGAGAAGTCATCAATGAAAATAATAAAATATCTAACTCCATTTGTTGAAGAGATAGGAACAGGTCCCCATAAATCTGTATGAATCAATTCAAAGGATTGAGATGCTCTTTTAGTAGAAAGAGAAAAAGGAAGACGGTGGTGTTTCAATTTGAGACATGTTTGACACACTTTAGAGGAATTGTTATTAAAATTCTTAAGATTACAAGTTTGACCAATTTTTGACACCATGTCATGACTAGAATGTCCTAGTCGAGCATGCCAAACATTATTAGGAGAAATAGCAGAAGAAATAGTAAAAGAAAATGGTTGTAGAGATGAAGATGCCAAGGTCTTGTATTGCAAAGTTTTTGGAGTGATCAATTTGTAGAGACCATGATCAAGTTTTCCTCTTAGAAGTGGGTGATGAGATCACTGATCCTTAATCACAAAGGAAGTAAAGTCAAATTCAATGGAAACATTATTATCAATGCATAATTGAGAAACACTTACTAGATTTTTAGAGATATGAGGAGTATGAAGAATTTTATTAAGAAACAATGGTTTAGAAGAAGATAAAAAGGATTTATAACCAATATGATGAGTAGGAATGTATTTACCATTTCCCACCATAACTTGCAAATTACCTTGATAGGAAGAAACAGAGCTGAGATTATTAACTGAAGAGGTTAAATGATGAGTAGCTCCAGAATCCAAAAACCATGCATCATTATTAACTAGTCCAGATTGTTGAGAGGAGTATTCCTGAAAATTGGATATTTCAGGAGAAGAATTAAAATTTGTAACATAAGCCTGGGCTTGAAAATTTGGATTCAACCAAAGATAACAATTACTGCAGAATGACCCTTCTTGAAACATATTTGGCATTTAGTCTTTGGTTTGGGCCCTCTAACTCTCGGTCCAAAATAAGTTGTTGGCCCAAAGTTAGCAGATTGTCCAAATCCAGTCGGCCCAAACTATCCAATGCTAGTTGGCCCAAACTATCCAGAATTAGTTGGTCTCGAGCAGAGACTAGATCCACGACCCGAATTTCAGATGCTGACTCAGATTTGACAACCTAGAAGAGCTGTCTCTTTTGCCCAAATACAAAGAATGCCCTAGAATCCCTTGGTTCCCAAAAGACTTGGAATTCCAATGTTTACCCCATCCTATATGAGCTTTGTAATTCAATTTAACATTTCGTGGTCCAAGATTCAATGAATTAAGCTACGCTTGAGGCAAAATTTGATTTTCAGTGGTGTTTCTTTTCTCTAGTCGTTGATCAAATAGGATTAACAAGCTCTGAACTTCTTCTAAAGTTGGTGAATTTGGCCAGTTATATACTACCGTGACAAACACATCATACTCTGCAGGTAATCCTTCGAGTAGATAAGCTAAATGCTCATTATATGAAATAGGTTGACCGATTGTAGCTAGTTGCTCTGTAATTGACTTAAGATTTGCCAAATATTGAGTTAAACCACTTCCTCCTTTTGATAATTGTTGCAATTTGTTTTTAAGACTCATTATTCGTAATGATGAAGAAGATTCATATCTCTTTTGTAATGACTCCCAAATTTCTCTTGCAAAAGACAAACCAATAATATGACCTAGCGGTTCACAATTAAGGAAGCATAAATCTAACTCATGACAAGTCTATTTGTTCTACACCAAGCAACATAATCTGGATTCTTAACAGTTCTATCATAACCAAGAAATTCATTAGGAGTAGAAATTTCACCAATGATATAACCATCATTGGCATATATGATGTTAAGTAGATGATTCTTCCAAACAATATAATTGCTTTCATCTGGTTTTATGGTTAGAGTTTGTGGACAAGCAATGGCCAAAAGTTGGCTTGAGAGATTCGAAATACGTATTCCAGAGTTTGCTGTAGCTGTTGTATCTTGTGAATTCATCTCCATTTGATTTTAGAAAATTAGCAGATTAACAGCAAGAATAGCAACGATCGTAGAATAGAGCCAATTAGAGTAGACTAGAGCCGTAAACCAATATCAATCCTTCAAGGAAAAGTAGCTTGCTTTCAATTCTCCAACAAAGAATCATCAGAAGGGTTTATCGTGAGGTTGAAGCTCTAATACCATGATAACAGAGTAATATTGAAAGAGAAAGACAGAGAGTGAGAGAGAGAGAAGTTGAAAGATTTCTATATTATTGTATATTATAAGGCATTACATCTCATCTTTATTTATAAAAGGTTGAACAAACTTTCTGGAAGGACTCTAACTAGCTTTAACTAAGATCTAATTAACCAACAAAATAATTATTTACAATTGATTAAACTAACCATAGTTAGTTTAGTTAGTTCTAACATTGCCACACTTCAAAAGTTTAACTAATTTCAAGCCTAACCCAATTAGAAAAATAAAAGGAAAAAAAATTAATCATTTTCAGCTTCATTTGAAAATGCATGCATGGCTTAAGATACAATGTTAAGCTTGAGTTTAAGTCCCATAGCTAGCTTTCACATTGCAATATACTTGGGGGGAAAAAAAACCATGAAGAAACCCCAATCTTCGCAGGCTCTATCAAGATCTTTGATGGCTTTGGATTGTTGATTGGGATCACAGGAGGTGAGGAGGGAAAAATCGATGACTGGGATTGAGTCCTCTTCTGGCTCAAACCCCGTCATGTCATGGTGCATAAAATAGGAAGACGGGATGGAAGTGAGGGTAGACTGAGCCAGTCCCTTCACGTTGCTTTGCTTTTCTTCGGTGATAGGAGTTTGGGCTGAATAGGGCTATCAATGGGTTCAATTTTAATCCAAATCCGATTTGAATTTTAGGCTCTTTAACCAATTAAAATATCCGATGGATTAAATCTAATTATAAATATCCGTAATCTGAAATAAATGGAGCGGACATGGAATTAAGCAATCCGATCCATTAAAAATCCAAATCCAAATATTATAATAATATTTTTTATTTAATTAATAATTATATATATTAATAAATACTTTTATATATAATGTAATATTTATGATATTATAATTAATAATGCACTAATTTGTATTTTTGAGACATTTTATTCAATAGAATAATTTACATTTTTTCTAAACTATTCTATAATATTTTTCTACTTTCTCTAATTTTAACTTTTCAAGTAGGTATTATATTTAATACTTAATTATTTTTGAAATTTCATGAAACATTTGATTAAATTGATTACAAAATTTTTTAAGTTCTAACTATAATACAAATAAAACTTGATAATTTTATAAAATATTGGAATCTTACTATAACTTTTGTAATATATTATATAACAAAGTTCTTCTTAATCATTCATAAATAACAATTTATTTCTGAATTTTATTTATATTTTAATAAAATCAAAATAATTAAACATAAATCTTACATGAATTTTTTATCATTCATAAATTATAATTTATTTGATTTTACATATTTTTTATTTATTAATTATTTGATTTTAATTATTGTTAACTACTATTTGATCAGATTTTTTTATTTAGATTTCAGATTTTTATCGAATTCGGATACAGTAATAAGAAGTAAAAATCTTATAAAATTTTAAAACAAATACAAATATATACATTAATAATCAAATTCAAATTTAAATTCAAATTATTCTGATTTGATCAAAATTCCACTCATTTACCTAGTTCCGGCTGAGCATGTGACGGTTGCTGCCATATCTTTTGGGCAGGAGACAAATTGAAGCGCAAGATGAAGCTGTGAGTGGAGAAAGGTCCCGGTCCCACACGCCCCCCAACGTCCTAATATACCCAACAGTTAAAAGCCTAAAACTTGCGAATTGGGCGAATTAATGCTCCTCAGCGTGCCTCACGTTTCTTTTTTCCCGTGTTAGTGTGTCTGAATAAAATACATTTAAAAATATATTTAAGTAATTTTAAAAAATATTTCATACTAATTTTAAAAATAATTAAAATTAATACTATATTTTGAGATTTTTATAAACCAAACAATTCACTTTTAAGAAAATAAACACAAAAAAGAAAGAAGCTTGCCAACTTCTTCAATTGCAATTTTTTATTAAAAAATTAGGGGAAAAAATAACTTCTACAGTTATATTGCTTTATTTTTCGCTTTCTCCTAGACGGCAAGCTAGCGAGCGTTATAACTACTGGTACATATTTCACCCTACGCGAGTGCCATCCAAGCCGTGCTTGCCTTGCTGTTGGAGTTCCATGTACTCCTTATACAACATCGGCTTAAACACCGGCGGTCGACCCTCGCTGTCCACCAACACTAGCGCCGGGACGACAATTTTTTCAAGTGGGTGTCCATAGTCCACGGCAATTGAAATCCTAGTAGCTGTGCTGTTCACCACTGCTTTGTGCCACACGCTCTTGTACTTTCCATTGCTCGCCACCTGCATCCGATGACGGATTCCGAAAGAGGACTTTATTATTTGAAAGTTACGATGCTTCGTTAAATCAAACAAATAATAAAGTGTGCAATGATGCAAGACCCACCGAACAATAAAAGTATAATTTACAAGTTGCAACCTAATAATAGAGGTATTTACATTCTAATATTATGATCTTGATATTCAATTCTCTAATTTTATGAAAATGCACTTTTACTATATAATTGAAGGATAAAATTAGAAATTTATATTATTGAAGAGTAAAAAGGCAAAAAAATTGACTTGGACCAAATTTTTCTCTTTCCACTTTATTCAACATTCTTTCTATTTTTTTGTATATTTTCATTCATTTTAAGACCGTGGAGAAAAGAGAAAATATTAAATATTTTTAAACTTGTTTTATTTTTAAAATTTTTTGTTCATTTTATTACATTTGTTATTGATTGAAAATAATAATATGATTTTTAAAATTTTTTAAATGAAAAGAGCATGTTTTAAAAATAATGCCAAACATGGTTATTTTTTGAAAATGGATAATAATTTTATGAAACAAATACAAATATTTTGCCATTCTCATTCCAAACAAATAGATTAGAATTTAATGGATTAATAATTAAATCCATTATCAGTTATTTAATAACCAAACAAGTTAGAATTTAACTTTTTTAATTATATAAACTTAAATTTAAAATTTCCTCTTGTTCTCTAACAAAATTAAACAATTTATATTTAACAAAATAAATTATTTAAAAAATACAATGTCACATTATATTTACCTAAAAAAATAAAATTAATTTGAATATATTTGGGTTAGAATTTGTTAATTAAGTTATAAAAAAATGACTGTAATAATTAAAAAAAGCCTTAAGAATGTTGAATAGAGTAATAATAGAAAAAAGTGGAATTTAAATTTTTTTCATTTTTTTATCCCTCAAGATAGAAACTTCTAATTTTACTCATTAATTGTATGGTGAGACTACATATTTGATAAAGTTGGAGTGCTAAATATCAAAATTATAATTTTAAGGTGCAAAGTACTAAAAACCACTATTTTTGAGTTACAATATACAAATTAGTCAATAATAAAATATGCAGGTCTGTTAGGGGTGTTTAGGGTTTAGTTTTTTATGGATTATTTTTACAAAATACACTATACCAATTTATTTGGTTTTTTGAAGTTAAAACCAAAATGATAATTTTTGATACCGATACCAATCTATTTGGTTTCAATATGGTATGGTATAGTATAGTACTGTTCGATTCATTTTTTTAGTATTTTGTTATTTTTTAATCTAACCAATTAAGTAAAATATCATGGAATAATGAGTATAAACACTTTCCGACAAATAAGTAAACAAATTTAAAGAAATGACTTAAAGTTTGTAAATAAATAGATGGACAAAGATAGACAAACTTATAAAATAAACAAGAAGGCGCATAATATAGATTAACCAAATATAATAACATGATGTCTATTATTTCAAAACTAATAGAGATTTAAAAGTAGGAAGAAAAAACAGAGAGAAAAAAGAGATTAACTCATCATTTCACTTTGTTTTGTCACCTTTTGACCTGCATTAACCATGAATCATAACTACAATTAATAAAAATTAAGGGGAGACTGTGGAGGAGAGAGGCGAGGCAAGCGAGACGAGATAACCGCAAGAAAGAGAGAAAAGGAGATCGTAAGAGTTGTGCATGGGAGAGGAGAGGGTTAGTGTTCCAAACAAAATTCTATATATATATATATCTTCTCTTTTTATACTTTAACCCCACATATTTATACCTCGTTTTCATGTAAGTCTCCATCTTTTTTATTTTTTCAATTTAATATTAAATTGTTCTTAATCTCTAGAAATTTAAATATTTTATGTATAATATAAATAATATAATAAATTATTATGTATAATATTCAATTCGGTATAGTCTTTTATTGGTTTTTTTATATATAAAACCTAAACCATACCAAATTATTCAATACTGTATTACCTAATATCAAAACTTATAGCATTTTTGAAAAAAAAGATCCTAACTTTCAGTATGGTATGTTCAATTCGATTCAGTTCGATTCAGTTTTTAAAACCATGAACACCCCAAAGTTCTATGACCTATTTGTATGAGTATTACACTTACAATCCTTTGAGCTTGATTTCATTGCAAACATGCCCTAAACTTTTCAAAACTTACACAACCACCCATGATCTAAGATTCACAAAAAAAACCTTCAATTAGACTATTGAAATTACCTTTTTCACTGCTGCTACAACATTTGTCATTCTAGAAATAATAATTAAAAATTTTCTCAAACTTTGTATTTTTGCTTTAGTGTATCCTAATTACTAGTTTCATTTGAATTTGAAAGTTTTACTCAGGCTTATTTTTTGTTTCACCCTCAATAGTAAATAGAATTCACTATCAGAAAAAAAGAAATTAGTGACTGCAAATTAGTGACCCAACAAATGGGTCACAATTAGTGACCTATAATAACTGACTTATGCTCATTTTTTTTGGAAAAAATATAATAACTGATTTGTGATCAATTTTGTGACTACAGTCACCTTGGTTAGAAATCAGTCACAAAATTAGCGACTGCTATTATTTTAGTTACTAAAGGGTTACTAATTAGTGACCGCATATGACTTGATTACAAAAAAGGTAACTAATTAGTGACTGTATGTGAGTCGGTTACAAAATGGGTCACTAATTAGTGACCCTCTCTTGGTGGATCACTAATTTGGGCGTGGGCTTTACAGTTAGCCACTAATTAGTGACTCCCCATTTTGGTGATTATAAGCATATCTTTGTTTTGTTACAAGTAGGGAACTAAATGGTTACGAGAGCAATGTTTTGTTTAATTACAAGTAGGGACCCATTCAGTTGCAAACATAGCTATACTCAGTTACAAGCAAAATACACAATTTATTCACCAATTTTAGCCTAAGTCACAATGTCGACGACTGTATCGGTTACAAGCAAAGTTTAGTTTAGTTACAAATAAAGACTTGCAAACATTATCGTTAATTATTGAAAATAATGAGCTTTAGTCATCCACTAGTTTGGTTATGAGAGGATTTCCATTCAGTTATAAGCATAACCCTGTCCAATTACAAGCAAAATACACAGTTTGTTCACCAATTTTAGCTTGAGTCATAATGTCGATAACTGTTTTGGTTACAAGCAAAGTTTCGTTTAATTACACACTACAAGAAAGTAAGTCATTTCCAACGGATGGTTTTTGTTAAAAAAAGGTCAAAAAAGTCCATTTTTAACAGAAAAAGTACCATAAAAAAGCTTGTCGAAAACGTTTTTTAACAGAAAATTCACTATGTCAAAAAATTTTCAACTGAGCGAAGTTTTTGTCAAAAATTTTCTGATGGACTTTTTCGTTGGAAATTTTCCAACAGAATTTTTGAAGGAACTTTTTCATCAAAAATTTTTTCGATGAAATTTTTGACGAACTTTTAGCAATATATCTGGCAACTTTTGTAGTGACATCTAGCAACTTTTTCAGTAACGTTTCCTACAGTATTTTTCTATTTTTATATTTTACATTATTGTAAAATTTATTTTTTATTTTTTTAATTGTTTATATTTTATATTTAATAATAAATTATTACTATTATAATATCAAGTCTTTTTGGAGATTCATTAGTCTTGCACATTTAGGGCTTCCTTGTGGATAGAGAGTGGGCTAAGATGAGCAAACAAGGCCAAAATAAAAGAGGGTTGATAAATGATGATGAAATGAACAACTGTAAGAAAGCAAAAGAGGAAAGAAAGAAAGAAATGAAGGAAAGAAGAAAGAATATAGAAGAAATCAGACACTGTTTTAGTAGACCTGATTTCTTTCATTTAGATTAAAAGAAAAAAAAACCAACCTTAACTTCTCCAAATTGTGGCTAGTTTCATTCTTATCGTCTAGTGTGGCAGTGGTTGGTCTTCATCACCACTAAGCAGCCATGGCATTCAACGAGCATTTGTTGAGAAGGAAGAACAAAGATATATATATATATATATATATATATAGGGAGATGGAGGAAAGATTAGCTGTTGGCTTTTAAAGAAAGTTTTCCGATGGCTTTTCGATGGAAAGCCATCCGAAAAAAAAGTTACTAATCCCCAAAGGCCGGCAAAGTTGAATTTTCGATGGATTTTTTGAATTTTTGATGGATATTTCTATTGAAAAAGATATACAAATCGCAAAAAGATTGCAATTTCTAACAGAATTTTCGATGAAAATTCCATTGGAAAAGAGATACAAATCTACAAAATTACGAGAGTTCAGAATTTCTGACGGAGTTTCAAATGGAAATATCTGTAGGAAATTTCCCGATGGAAATTTTTGTCGAAAGTTCCATTGAAAAAGAGATACAAATCTCAACAAATTTGTAAAATTGTCAGATTACAGAATTTTTGATGGACTTTTTGACAGAAATTTCCATTAGAAATTTTTCGATGGAAATTTCTGTTAGAAATTCCATCAGAAAAGAGATACAAATCCCAACAAATATGTAAAATTGTTTGAGTGTAGAGTTTTCAATAGAATTTCTGATGAAAATTTTCGTCAAAAATTTTCTAACGAAAATTTTATGTCAAAAAGATATACAAATTTGCAAAATTATCAGATTGCAAAAATTCAGACGAAAATTTCCATCAAAAATTCTGTCAAAAAAGAAATACAAATCCCAACAAATTTGTAAAATTGTCAGTGCAAAATTTTTGATGAAATTTTCCGTCAGAAATTTTCTGACGAAAATTTTTGTTAGAAATTCCATTGGAAATTTCATCTAGAATTTTTTGATAGGAATTTCCGACAGACTTTTCCATCAAAAAACTTTCGATAGAATTTCTGACAGAGAATGTCTGTTAAAAATATTTATTTAACTTTTATTTTTTTATATTTTTTGGACAAATTTTTTGCATTTTCGATAGGCTTTTTCATCAAAAAATTTCTAACAAAATTTCTGATGAAAAATGTTTGTTGGAAAATATTTATTTATTTTTTGATTTTTTTTAAACTTTTCAGCAAATTTTTTGCATTTTTGATGGATATTTTCTGCTGAAAATATTTTCAATGGAACATTCCATCAAAAATTTTTTCAATGGATATTTTTGTCGAAAATTTGGTTGGAAGATTTTTTGACAGATGTTTCCCTTGGAAATTTAGTCAAAAATTCAACGATTTTATGTCCGTCTGTAATTTTCTGTCAGAAATTTGCCATTTTCATGTAGTGACAAGCAGAGACCTATTCAGTTACAATCCCATCTCCATTTACTTACAAGTATCATTCGTGTTTATTGAAATAATGAGCTTTAGTCATCTACTAGTTTGGTAACGAGAAAAGTTCCGTTCAATTATAAGTATAGACTCGTTCAATTACAAGCATAGTCCTATTCAATTACAAGCATAACTCCATTTAGTTGCAAGAAAAATGCAAGGTTTGTTTGCCAATTTTAGCCTAAGTCGCAATATTGATAACTGTTTTGGTTACAAGCAGAGATCCGTTTAGTTACAGGTATAGACCCGTTCAATTATAATCGTATCTCTGTTTAATTACAAGCATCATCTTTGTTTATTGAAAATAATGAGCATTAGTCATCCATTAGTTTCGTTACGAGAAGAGTTCTATTCAGTTATAAGCATAGACTCATTCAATTACAAGCATAGCCCCATTCAGTTACAAGTAAAATACATGATTTGTTTACCAATTTTAGCCTAAGTCACAATGTCAATGACTGTTTTTGTTACAAGCAGAGTTCAGTTTAGTTACAAGCAGAGACCCCTTTAATTACAATTACACCTTTGTTTACTTATAAGCATCATCTATGTTTATTAAAAATAATGAGTTTTAATCATCCACTACTTTGGTTACGAGAAAACTTTTGTTTAGTTAGAAGCATAGACCCGTTCAGTTACAAGTATCGCCCATTTTAGTCACAAGTATAACTAAATTCAGTTATAAGCAAAATGCATGATTTGTTCACCAATTTTAGCCTAAGTCACAATGTCAATGGTTGTTTTTGTTACAAGCAGAGTTTAGTTTAGTTACAAGCAGAGACCCCTTTAGTTATAATTACACCTTTGTTTAGTTACAAGTATCATCTATGTTTACTAAAAATGAGTTTTAATCATCCACTACTTTGGTTACGAGAAAACTTTTGTTTAGCTAGAAGCATAGACCCATTCAGTTACAAGTATCGCCCCTTTTAGTCACAAGTATAACTAAATTCAGTTATAAGCAAAATGCATGATTTATTCACCAATTTTAGCCCAAGTCACAATGTTGATAAACCTTGTTTCTACGCTACTTATAAACTTGGCCATCATGTCCTCCCAGCTTGGATTTACTTCTTCATGATACTCCTACTCTTGATATGGCTAAAATCTTGGTGTTTGTTGTGTTGCATTTTGATCCTATAGCAACTTTGAACAGCTTCCTCATCTAAGATTATATAAGTTGTGGTACAGCTCATTCCTATACAAAGCATCATAAGAAATAAAGTTAGAATCCTCAAAAGGAGAAGAACAATAGTTACGTGCTTGACTTTCAGAGCTTAGGTGGTTTCCACCATAATAATCATAGGTTTGCACTGATTGGACTAATTCTAAACTATATATCTTCATGTTTAACTCCTCAATTTGAGTTGCAAATATTGAAAAAGGATCCACCATATAAGCTCCTAGCTCAAAAGCACCCCGAAAAACCACGGATTAAGGATGTTAAGTTTCTCTCCTTTTTAATTAAATTGAAAAGGACAATGTAAATGAAAACTAGAAAAAACAAATTGCACACAAACTAGAAAACACAATTGACCGGTCATAATACAAAATATAAGAAAATGACAAAAATAAATCAAGTTCCCAACTTAACAAGTCAAGTCAAAATGAAATGAATGTTCAAACAATCCTTGGTAACGGCGCCAAAAACTTGTTGCAAATCTAGCACCCTTCTTAGCAAGTGCACTAGCCATTGTAAGTAATAGAGTGATGAATAGAGTATTGATCCCATCAATCCCATGCAGATTGTGTTCAAATTCTTTCAATTCAATATTTTATGTTAATTGGAAAAATTCAATTTTGATGAAAGAAATTTAAGAACTAAAAAAATAGGAATTTAAAGTAAAATTCTGACTAACGGGGAATTAAGAGTTTTAAAAGAAAGAGAGGTTGGATCAAAATATGTGAGAGAAGTTATTGGAAAAATTGATTTTGCTAATATTACTTTCATTTTTGCTTAATAGTATGAATTAAACATGAACCTTGAGTCACAACCATTCATTGGATGGTAGGATTTTTAAAGTCTTTAACTTCATATTGGGCCGATTAAACTATCATGAACGTGAGTAAATTCATCAGTTTCTACTAAGTCTTGCCTAATTTATCCAAATTCAAGATGCACCAAGCTCAATGAAACCCCTTGGAGTTAATTATACTACCGGACTATCTAAACATTTAACACATGATAAATTAGGTATTCTACTAAACTACCTCACCTTACGCGTGTCAAATAATGCCTAGACTAGTAGTTAAGAATTACTTTCAAAGTTCAGTTGAGCTTATCTACCACAAATGGTACCTAGCCACTCCTATGGGATGGTAACTAGGTTGTAAATATTGAGTAAGAGCTCAAAAGCATGAGTTGTAGGCATTGTTTGATCTTACTTAATTAGCTTGTCTACAACTTTTTTAGCAAAAATAGCTTAATCCCTCTAGCCAGACCAAACTAAGTTAAAATACAAATTTTATGCAAAACAATGTTAAGCTCAAAAAAAAAAATTAAAAGCCCTAGATTCTTTAATTTAATTCATATCATCAAGCAAATTCTAATAATAGAGCTACATCAATCCCCTAACATAGAAAATCAACTCATCTTGGTATTCAGAAATTTAACAATAAGAGTAACATCCATCAAGGTTAAAACATTTAAAAATGAATATGCAACCAGTTGAAGAATCTGCAGAAAATTACAGTATAGAAAATGGGAGAATCTCTTTCTAGATGAGGAAATTTTAGCTTCTAGTTCTTTTCTGGCTATCTCTGCTGTTGATGTTCACAAGTGTAGAATCTAGTTTCTTTCTTCTCCTCTTTGCTTTCTGCTATAGTTGATTCTTTCTCTTTTTGCTTTCTCTTCTTTCTCTCTTTGCTTTATCCCTCACACGGAGAGAATAATCTCCTCACTACAAGAAATGTGGAGAATTCCAACACAAAATTATCGACACAAAAGAATTCGTCGATTTACAGACCACTTTTCCAACACAAATTAGCGTCATAAATATACCAACGCAATCATTGATGCAACATTGCATTGAAAATGTTTATAAAGCAAGAAATTTTAAAAACAAATTTATTGACGTAGAGATTTGCATTTTAATGTTTAAAAAAATAAAAGAATAAAAAGAATAATTTACCGACGCAAAAATTTTGCATTGGTAATGTTTTAAAAAAATAAAATATAAAAAAGAGAAATTTACAGAGGCAGATTATTGCATCGGTAATTTTTGAAAAAATAAAATAAAAAACAGAAGTTTACTGATGCAAGTTTCTGTGTCAGTAATTATTTTAGAAATAAAATATAAAAAATACCGACGCAAGCTATGAGTTGGTAATATCTTTAACTTACTGAAGAAATTAGCATCAGTATTGAGTTACCAACGCACTTGCATTGGTAACTACGTTGGGAATGGACATTTCACAGAAGCCGAGGAGGGTACTACCGCTGTAATTGTGTCAGTAATTCAAAATTTTGTGTTAGAAACTGATTACTTGTCATTCGAGGCTCGAATATTAATGGGATTATTGATGCAATTTACCGACGCAATTGCATCAGTAATTTGCCTATAAATTCAATGCCTGTCTGCCATTTTTCACTTTCATTTCTCTCATCTTGCTCCAATCTCTCTCAAAATGTTGTCTAGTTATATTTGTTCGGCCACTCTCACCACTATCGGTTCAGTCATCACTGCTGCCACATCGCCTCTTTTCTTCCACGTTCTTCTCCGGTATGAATGTCTGTTTAGTTTTTTTTGGTTAGATTTTTAATTGTGTGTGTGTATATATATATATATATATACATGTTGCCATGTTTTGGAACCCTTGATGACTTTAAGTAGAAGCGTGTAACTTTGTTTCCTTGCTTTGAGCTGGTTTATATGTTGCCCTTGAATGCAGCTTTAGGTATATATTTACACTAATACCCGCTAACCTTTTTAAAATATATTTAAAATAATATTAGTTTTTATAAATGTTCTTTATATTTTCACTCGATTCGACTAGGCAAGCCTGGCCCATTTGGGCTGCCCCATGCAGGCTACCAATTCAAGGCGAACTGAGCTGGGCCAAAAATGTTTTTGGCCAGCATTTAACGGGGGCGGCCCGAAAATGCTCTGGGCCAACATTTAACTAGGCTTGGCCGGCCCAGCCTGCTAGCCCAAAATTACTTGGGCTGGCATTTAAGTGGCCTAGGCTGGCCCAGCCCATTAGCTCAAAAAACAAAGGTCCAAAAAACAAATTGTATATTATTTAAAATGAATTTAAAATATTATTTAAAAATCAAATTAAATAAATTTAATTAATTAAAATATTATTAAAATATTTTTTAATGAATTATTTTCAAAATCAAATAAATTTAATGTATTAAAATATTATATAATATATTGAAATATTATTTCAATTATTTATTTAATGACTAAAAAGATATATTTCAAAATATTATTTAATAAATACTATAACTACTAATTTATTGAATTAAAATTCAAAATGAAATAAATTTATTTAATAAAAATATTATTTAATGAATTAAAATATTAATCCAAAATATTATTTAATGATTAAAGACATATATTGAAAGTAATATTTAACAAATATTATAACTATTAATTTAATGAAGTAAATTTCAAAATCAAATAAATTTAATGAATTAAAATATTA
The DNA here is from genome assembly GCA_911865555.2 of Thlaspi arvense. NCBI lineage: Eukaryota > Viridiplantae > Streptophyta > Magnoliopsida > Brassicales > Brassicaceae > Thlaspi > Thlaspi arvense. The sequence continues at coordinate 18,354 of CAJVSB020000507.1, read as the reverse complement.
TTATGATATTATTTAATGAATAAAAATATTATTTAACGAATTGAAATATTATTTAATGATTAAAGAGAAATATTTCAAAATAATATTTAATAAATATTATAAGTATTAATTTAATGCTTTAAAATTCAAAATGTAATAAAATTAATTCCAAAGATTAATTTAATTTGTTGAAATCAATATCAAATAAATTAATAAACTCAAGAAATGAATATTTTTTTACCCAACATGAAAAAGTAGAGTTCCACACACACACACACACACACACACATATAATAATAAATAAATAAATAAATAATATATTAAAAAATTTAAAAAAGTAATAAATTAAGCCAAACCAAATCATATTTAAATGAACCGAATTAAAATTTAGTTTTGGTTCAAGGTGATTTATGATTAATTTAGTTTGTTTTTGAATTTATAAAACTTAGGGGGAGTTTTTTTTGGGCCAAATAATAATTTTTTTCTTGCTTTTGATGCATTATTTCAAATATGAAATTATTTTGTTATGTTGGAAGATTGGCTGCTTTTGAGATATAAGGAATCATTAGGGTTTCGATTTTTAAACTTCTAAAAAATTTTATTTAAACACTTAAACTAGTTAAAATTAGATTTTAAGTTATGTATCTAATCTACTATTTCACTCTATTCACAAAAGTTGTCAAAATTTTCATATAAACTGTAACATCCCATCTTGAACTTGGGTTGTAAATTGTTATTAATCATTACCAAAAGATAAATAAGGGGCTAGATGGGAGAAATTAGATAAAGGATAAATAGCAGAAAAAATAAGCATTACGTATGTATCCTACTGCCATAGGAATCTTTCGAGTTTAGGTTGAAGTTTATGATCCACTGTCTGGGAAATTTTAGGTAGCTTTCAATCTAAATTAGGCTAGGGCCACAACATCAAAATTGTGGATTTTTAAGTTAGTGAATCATAGGTTTTGGAATCAATCCAATTTGATCACTCTAACAAAAGTTATAAGTATTTCACTAAAAGAGGTGCAAAGCTGTTGACTGCAGAACAAGTAATAACTTTGACTCATTATTAGGTTAGATTTAGCCTCCCTCTAGTCAAAATTAGGTGAAGGTCAAAATAGAAAAGTTGTGAGCCCTTGAAATAGCTTTACAAACCCATTTGAATGATATTGATCTGAGATGTGTAACTCAAGTTATAGCCCAAAAACAGAGCAAAGGTCTAATGAGAGGTTTTATGCTAATAGCCCAGATTTCGGGCCAGTTTTGGACCTTCTACATGTAGAATCAGACCAAGTCAAAAACATAAAACTTTTATCTCATTAAGTTATCTTTAAAACCTTTTTTGAATGAGGTCATTCTGAGTTTTGTAGCGCTAAATATTGGCATTTTACTGTAGATTGCGCAAAGAAAGTAATGGTAAAAAGGAATGGGGGCATAAAAGTAATTTGATAGGCTTGTGGGGCCCACTTCCATTGACTTAAGGGGTCTATAAATACCCCTTGGGGGCCTCCAATTGTATTAAAGGGTAGCCAAGGGAGAGGGAAGAGAAAGGGGAGAAAGAGGAAGAAGAAGAGGAAGAGAATAAAAGAAAGGAAGGAAAAAAGGTAAATAAAACATAAAAACTTCTAATTTATGAAAGTTTCTGCATATTTTTCATACAATCGCATAGTAGAGGTTTATGTATATTTTTTATATATTATGTATAATCCTTCCATGCTTTATTACATGTAGGAGTTGTATGCCATTTTTAACTCTATAAGCATGATATAATAATAGGAAGAATTGAAATTGTAAGAAAAGTATTTAAGATTAAAATTTCAAGATAAGGTTAGAATTAACTTAAAGGTACATCTTTCATGAATTATTTCATATTCTTTTAAGGTTTTATGAAGTTTTAAGGGGAGATTAGGGTACAGCATCAAGGGTAGCCGAACCATGAGAAGGGATGAAAGCTAAGTATAGGAAATGAAGATTAAGTGAACACCCAAGGGTAATAGAATAGGAAAATAATAATTAGATTATCTAGACCTCTTGACATGCATTTTCATTTCACATTTAGAGTATATAACTTATATCTGTATGTGGTTAACTTATAGGAAAGGAGAATCAAATATGAGAATTCCCCTTCTAGGGCCAAATATCAGACTAAATACCAGTTGAGTGGTTTTTCTTCTAAACTCATTATTTTGACAAGCAAATTACTATTTCAAATTAATGAATAAATTCATTGTGATTTGGTTATGTTTTCTAAAACGAAAATGGGAATAGTGATTATTTTCTACACAAAATTATTTTATTGGAATATATACCATGTGATTTTCTTAAAAAGGTACCATTCACTCGGATAATTTGTTTACAAGACATTGTCCTAGTAAATGGATCAGAGTACCACCAAGCCATATGTATTCGTTCATGGGAGGGGTGCACCCATGACACGAGTTTCATGGCCAGTAGCACCCAACAGATTTGACACATATGACTCAAGGATTATATTTGGTCTACGTGCACGTATGGCCCAGAGCTACAGACACACAAAGCCACCTAGGTTTTTGCTTCCTTCCATAGCTCTTTTACATATTTTTAACTATGGCTAGATCTACAAGCTCAACTGGTGACATGGTATGGCTTCTTATAATAATTACGTGCATACTATTTTGCATATACTATGATATGAATCTATTTTAATAATTTCACTAAATTCTATCTAATTGCAAAAGTTTGCATTTTTGAAATTCATATGTGTGTTTGAAAATATTCCTGTATCTCCTAACTTTAGTTGAAAAACCATTCCCTAGGACAATAATCTTACTCATTTCATCTTTCGCCATAGGTATTAGGAGCACATAGCTAGTGACTGTAGTAGTTGCCTCGTTACCTTAGCATCACATGCAGGCTAGTGGAGGTTGGGCCAGCTGGTTACTTATACATTAGTAAGTTGCATTATTCAACAGATATGTGTTAAAATATATAGGTAATCTAGATCAAGTATAGCGAGCTAGTCACAATAGAGGTCACAGTGACTAATATTCTCTTGTGTGTATTAGACACAAGAAGATGTTGGTCGCTGCTCCGTTGTCATTCCTTGCCCCGTTGATAGGGAAGGATTGGGTGTGACATAAACCCTTAAACTTATCCAATTTACACTTGAAGTCCTTACGATCTAATCTATTATTTCCACTTTAATCTTTAAATGTTGTGAAAAATTTCATTCAATCCCTTAATCTTGTCAAATTACATTTCAAGTCCTTATATAGCACTAAAATGAACTGATAATTATAAAAATAATTATATAGCACTAAAATGATTAAGTGTTGAATTCTATATAAAAAATAATTATATAGCACTAAAATGAACTGATAATTTTAAACACTAAATTAATTAAGTATTGAATCTAAAATAATGTAACTTAAAGTTATATGTTATAACTCTTAACATAGAATAAATATATTATATTTTAAATTTCTAATCAAGACTGAGTTGATTAAAAATTTTTAAATTTACAAAAAAAGGTATGAGTCCTAATTAGATTTTAAACACTGAAGTAATTTAGTATTAAATTCTAAAGTCCTAAAACTTAAAGTTATACATCATAACTCTTAATGTAGACTAAATATATCATATTTTAAATTTCTAATCAAAACTAAGTTACTTAAAAATTTTTAAATTTATCGAATTTTCTGTCAGAACAATGTTTCACACAAAATTAGTATTCTATTTGGGTTTAAAAAAATGAAAGGCTTCTAACACATTAAATTAAGATTATTAATATAAAAAAATTCTTGTAGTCCAATATTAATAAAAGATCATAAATTTTCAGTCGTATTGTAAACCAAGGTAATTACATAAAGAAATTTGACATAAATCACATAAAGTCAAATTAATCATAGTGATGAAAGAAAATTCTAGAATTATGTGTGTATTTTAGAAGTAGTTATGTAATTAATTTGATGAAAATAAAATTTTGAATGTTATAACAAATAAAACATATTTTTGTTGATTGTTCATAGATATAGAAATTCTAGAACATCGTCAGTAGATGTATAATAGGCTCCATGTAGGTAGAAGGGGATTGAAACTAGAATTTGTGAATGGTGTTGATGAATTTCTCTCATATGTTTGTCAACAACCGTAATTCATAAGAGAGGTTGCTTAGGTGTCCTTGTTGTAGATGCAAATGTTTGAAATATTTAAAGCCTAATACAGTCAAGGTTTATCTTTGTCACAAGGGATTTATGGAAGGGTATTGGTATTGGACTTATCAGGGATAGAAGCCCATTGTTGGAGTAAGTAGGGTCAAACAGACCATTATGGCAGGGGTCTTATCATTCTGAATTATCTGTTGCAACTAAAATAATGAACATCAAGTATGATTGGAAAGTTGTGATGTGTCAATTCAATGGTTGAGCTTATGCGTGAGACGAATTCTATGGAGGATATTTACATACCTCATTCTTATTATGAGGCTAGAAAATTGGTGTCAAAGTTGGGGTTGCAAGTTATGAAAATTGATTGTTGTGAGAATGGTTGTATGCTACATTACAAAGATGACATTGATGAACTTTCACATAAATTTTGTCAGAAACCAAGGTATTGACCACGTAGAATAGGAAGGGAAAATTGCAAAAACGTGGCAATAAAGTCAATGTATTATATGCCACTTATTCTAAGATTACAAAGATTATATGCATCAATGAGTTCTTTACCTCATATGAGATGACACTATAAAAATAGGTGACCTCAAGGTGTTTTGAGCCATCCACCAGATGCTGAAGCATGGAAGCACTTTAATTAATAGAATATATCATGACTTTGCAATTGAGCCTCAGAATATAAGGTTGGATTATGTTCTGATGGTTTTATTCCATTTAGTCAGTCGTCTAGGTCATATTCTTGTTGTCTTGTAATAGTCACTCCTTATAACTTTCCACCAGAAATGTGGATGACAAAATCTTACATGTTTTTGACATATATTATTCCTGGTTTGAAAAATCCTAAGAGCTCAATTGATGTTTATTTGTAGCCTTTTGTTGACAAATTAAAGTTGTTGTGGCATGTTCGTGTTTTGACATATGATGTTTGCATAAAACAAAATTTTATATTGCGTACAGTTGTAATTTGGACAATCAATGACTTTTCTACATATGGACTGTTGTTTGGGTGGATGACTGCTAGTAAATTGGCTTGACCTTATTTTATAGAGAAAATAAAGGCTTTTACTTTAAAGCACAGTGGTAATAATACATGATTTGACTATTATCGTCAATTTTTGCCACGTGATCATGTATTTAGGAAGATTAAAAAAGATTTTATGAAGAATAGGGTTGAGACTGATGAGCTGCCACCTAGACTATCTGGTGAATAATTGTGGGATAGAGTTTGCTCTCTTCCCAAAGTAGCCGAGCACGGTCAATCTAAATTACTGGGATACGAAATATACCATAATTGGACTAAATAGAGTATATTTTGAGAACTTCGGTATTGGAAAATTCTTTTAATTATGCATAATCTTGATGTGATGCATATTGAAAAAAATGTTTTTGATAAAATCTTTTATACTGTAATGGATATTAGATTAAAAACAAAAGATAATTTCAAAGTAAGGATGGAATTGGGAGAGATTTGTAGGTGGCGAGACATAAAACTTGTCACATTGCCTAATTGAAAAATTGTGAAATCGAAAGCAAGTACAGTTTAACAATTGATGAAAGAAGAGCGGGGTGCAATTGTGTTAGAGAATTGAAAATGCTAGATGGATTTGCTGCTACTTTGGCAAGGTGTTGTCAGGGCTCCAACCTAGGCCTTGATCGGCACCAGGGCCCCCGACCCTAGTCAGCCTTACCATCGCAAACATATACCAAAACTAGCCCAAACATTTATGTATATATACACTTCAAAACTGTCATTTACAAGCCAGGATCCTGACTGAGGATAAAGGGAGCTCTAGAGTACAAAATAGATAAACAAGGAACTCGCCCATACATTAAATGAAGTGGCAGATGACCGTCTCAATCCTAGCATGTGCCCCGAGAACTGCAACCTATATCTGAAAAGTTATAATAAGTGAGTTGCAAAACTCAGTGAGTACGGATGATATCTACTCTATGCATGTTAAACTATGCATCATGCCACAATTCAAACCATACTGACATATACAGCAATTAATAACACATTCGCTAACCACGCATCACATCCCATCACATTACCTCAATTCGCATCACAACATTGGACCCAGGTCTACTCACCACTAGACACTACGGATCACCGTACCCCAGCCGAGTTCCTGGCATCGTAGTTACCTCACCCGACCTAGGCCGCTCACCACTGGACGCTACGGACGGTACTCCAGCCGAGTTCCTGGCATCGCTTAGTAACTCGCCCGACCCAGGCCGCTCACTACTGGACCCTACAGACCGTACTCCAGCCGAGTTCCTGGCATCGCTAGTAACTCGCCCGATGCAAGCCGCTCACCACTGGACCCTATGAACCCGTACTCTAGCCGAGTTCCTGGCATCCCCACATCACATCACACAACACCATTCGCAAACACAACCAAGAACAGGTACACATACACACCCAAATTCCACATATCCCCAAATCAGTGGTGCATAATAACATAGTCTATTATCAGTTCACAAAATGCAAAACACGTATTCCAAGATACATATATCAAACACAGTCTCGCAAATCCATGTAGACACTATGCTAGAAAACAAGTATGCAACACAGGTACAGAGAGGTAATCATCACTCACTGTGTAGGCCAAATCTAACAAAAGCCTTGGGTCATGTCAATCAACCCTTCGGTCCCGGTACTCCTCCACAGGTGAACTTGAAGTCAAAACTATACAAAACCGTCACCGACCTCATCGTTAGTACCCAAACGACTCGACAGCCCTAGATGGGACTTAAATCCATTCCTGTACCCAACACGCATTCCGAGACACCACACCTATCACCGAATCCTGCGTGACTCACTAATACTCATACTTCAGCTCCATAACCCTTAACAGTAAAGGACCAGCCTCCATAACCCCCAACCCATAGTGAACCAGTCTCCGAAACCCCCGAACTAGCCTAACCTAATTCCATAACTACTTCAAACTCAACTCGATTGGTCACAAAACCCTCAAAAATGGATTCAGAAGGCCCGAAAACCTTAAGAACCATATTAAACTGGCCAAAAACCTTTAAAGTTAGGCCGAATCGGCCAAAAACCTTAATTCTATGCATCGACATGCAAATCGAGGCCAGTTCACCTTGAACCGGACCTCCAAACCTTACCAAATTTCATGATCAACTAGGTTTTATCATGTTGAACCAGGAACTGGTCCAACTTCCTTAAGAACCGACCCAGAAATCAGTGAACCGGTCATCCAAAGGAATTACACTAAACCAGTCGATTCACCTCGAACCGGTCACCCAAAATTTCCCAAACCCACTTGGTTTGGTAGGTATGTTCTTCCTGAATCCAGAACCGGTTCAACTTCCCAAATCTGAGTCTATTTGACCACTGAACCGGCCGGTCAAACCTTGGACCGTTTCTGGCCGGTTCAGTCAACTCCCTGAACCCTATTCCCCAAATCTTGGATTATGCTATCTTCAACTTGGCCTTATCCCCAATTTCTTGTCCTCTTGGAATAACATATCCCAATCCCCCATTTTTGGGTCAACTTGGCTGAGTTGACCCGCACCCTTCATTCACTGGGCCGAGTCAACCCAACGGGTCAACTCGGCCCGGTCCTTACCCGGGCTGGCCCGCGGCTCAACCCGCAGGCCTGAAGCAGATCTAGGCCGAGCCTAAGCCCAACAGGCCGGGCCGGCCCAGCACAGGGACCCGGACCCATCCGGGTCCCTTCCTTGCTACCCAAGCCAACGTTTGGGTCTGTAACAGACCCGAACCGTGGCCACCACCCTGGGCTGGCTCGTGACTCAGCCCGCGGGCCGCCAGCTCGGCTGGGTCGAGCCCTGGCCCCAGCAGGCCCAGTCGACCCCGACCAGGGACCCGGACCCTTTCGTGTCCTTTTCTTCCTCACCCGTACCCCCACACCCAGAACCCGACTCCCCTGTACCCAAAACCCAAAATCAAAACTCCATGAATTCATAGATTCAACTTACTTGGGTGATTTGGAAGTGACAAGGAAAAAATTTCAAAGCCCACAAGCCACTTAAATGCGATTAATTGGATCAAAAATGGAGAAAAATCGAAGTTTTCCTTGTCGAAGCTCCACGGAACCCGCAGCCATTCCAGATGAGAATTCGTCCTTCTCTCTCTATGATTCTCTCAATTGTTTGCCTGCTCAAACTTGTCTGATCCTCATTTATCAAGAGCCAAAAGTAATTTGAGTTGTTAAGCTCCTATTGGAGCGAATTTGTTCTGGGTTATTCGGCCGGTTCTCGGCTAGAAAATCCCCCCTTTTTTTTATATCGGTCCCCCAAGTTTTTGGTCCCTTCATTTTAGTCCCTAAATTCCCAAAATCACCCCCAAACATTTTAATTTAATCATCTATATCCCTAGTTACCAATTTGGGTTATTACAAGTGTTTTGATCTACAAACAAGTAATGCATATGAAATGAAAAGTTATGATTGTCATGTATTTATGGACTGCCTTCTTCCGATTGCCTTCAATTTTTTACCTGATGCTGTATAGAAGCCTCTTACAGGATTATATTAGTTTTTTAAGGATTCTTGTTCTACTACACTTAGAAAGAAGGATTTATTGCAAATAGAGCAAAATATTCTAGTAATATTGTGTAAACTTGAAAGAATTTTTCCACCAACATTATTTGATTTTATGGAGCATCTAAACACTTTCCATATGAGGCCAGAGTTGGAGAACCTGTTCAATACAGATAGATGTATCCAATTGAAGGTAATGTATTAAATGGTTTTACTCCGATTTTTGTTTAGCAAATTCGTGACATAATTGTAAAGAATAATATCATTTTTGTTTTGTTTTATATATTTTAAGATTTATGGGAGAGTTTAAAAGATCTATACACAATAAAGCACGAGTTAAGGGTTCTATATGTGCGGTGTACTTGACTCATGAAATTTTGCATTTCACTTCATATTATTTTGAGACTGGTGTGTTGTCCTCCAGAACAAGACTACCTTGAAATGATGATAGGGGTGTGAGCAGTGGTCTCCCAACTCTATCAAATTTTTAATCTACCTGGTAGTAGTTCTGGAGTTTGTGCACATAGATATTTGTCAGAACAAGATATGTATTCTGCAACATTGCACGTTCTTCTAAATTGTAATGAAGTATAACCATTCATTGAGTAAGTTTTACTTCAATATTATTCAAACTATTTTTTTATAGATTGGTAAGTGATGTATTGTTATTTTTGTTTGATTTGTAGTTATTTTTTTTTTTATTTTTACATTTGAATGGCATAAGTCAAGAAGATGTCAAAACATGGATTCAAAATGAATTTCCTGCCTAGTTTAAGGCTTATATAAGTACATCATTTACATATGATAAAATAATATTATTTTATATAGTTAACCTTTTCAATATATTAGTACAATATTTTGCCAATGGTTTCACAAATTTGCACTTATGTGATTTAACATTAGGACCAAATCTAAGTATGAGATCATTCCACAAGTACTTTGTGAATGGTTATAAGTTTCACACAGATGAATACTCTCGAGGAAGAAAAACTGTTAATAGTGGTGTCTGTGTAACAGGTGTTAACGGTGTGGGAAAAATTGAATATTATGGTGTCATTAGAGAAGTTCTAGAATTGGAATATCCACGCAAACCTATAAAAAGGGTTGTTTTGTTTTTGTGTAAATGGTTTGATTTAAGAAGACCTCGTGGTACAAGAGTTTATCCCCTTTATAATATTGTTGAGGTTAATTGCAGTAGAGAATATAATCAATATGATCAATTCATCACTACTCAAAATGTTAGACAAGTTTATTATATTCCTTATCTAGCCATTTGAGTGAACAATGCTCATTGGTGGATGGTTATGAAGACAAAACCAACTGGGCGAGGAGAAATTGAAATGTAAGTGCAAAAAAAGTTTATCAAGAAGGGTCTATGTCACACCTTGCCTCTACCAATCCGGTAAGATATGACAGTCGGGTAATAGCCGACGTGCTGCTGTATCCCTAACACAATAGCACATTGACTACTGTAACCCTATTCTAATCCATTTACATCAAATTGTTTTACTAACCTATCTACCATACATTTACAACTGTCTAAAGTAGTACATGTGCTTACCTTAAACTATTTTAGCTATGCTGGCCCAACTTCCATTATTTGCAATGCAATACTACTATCCTAGTTAATTCCTGCCTAGGAAAATTTAAAATGAGACATTTGTCCTAATAAATGGCACATTGCCTAATCTTAGTGGAAACTGTCAGATTTTTATCATACAATAGCTAAACATACCTCTCCATAAAATTTCAAAACAATAAATATAACATATGAATTATGTTCTAGCAAATCAAGTCTACGTAGTAACATCAAATCATGATATAAACCAATATGGCTGGAAATTTAGAAAGTCTGGAAATCTATAACAAAGCTCAAATCAAGAGAAGTACATTTGTATCAGAAAATCATATTTGCATACTAATCATCAAATCAAGATATCAGTCCATGCATCTTGAAGAAATCAAAGAGATATAGAAAATCTAAAATTATAAGAATTATGGTGCATATATCATGTGTGTGGTTTGATCGATGTGTACAACTAATAATGATGCATTTGAGGGCAGTAAAATTATAAAAATATAAAAATCTATAAAACATGTCGGGCGCTACTGCATTGTAATTTATACTAAGGGCTGTCGCCATTCCCTCAGCTAGACTGGCACAGTCTGCGACCTCTGTAATACTCTGAAATCCTCTACGGGATTCAAATACTATGCTATGTCATATACTGTGATGCATGTAAAACTACCACCTGCCCTGGGTAGTTGCCTGACATTTAACTCTGGTGCTGAAGCACAAAACATCAGGAAAATCATAAATATCATCAAATCCATCATATGACTAAAATCAAAACATAGCTAACGTGTTTCCATTTTTATATATCAACATAAAACATATTTAGAAACATAGATTTTATTTATTGGAAAACATATTTTGGAAAATAACTAGGATTAGGAAGATGCCACTCACTTGGTGTGTAATCTGCTATTTGGCCTTAAAAGAGAAATTCTCAGATTTGATTCTCCTTTTCCTATAAGTTAACCGTATACAGATATAAGTTATATACTCTAAATATGAAATAAAAATGCATGTCAAAGGATTTAGAGAATCTAATTATTATTTTCCTATTCTATTACCCTTGGTTGTTCGTTTAATCTTCATTTTCTATACTTAGCTTTTATCCCTTCCTATGGTTCCACTACCTTGATATTGTACCATAATCTTTCCTTAAAACTTCATAAAACCTTAAAAGAATATGAAATAATTAATGAAAGATGCACATTTAAGCTAATTCTAAGCTTATCTTGAAGTTTTAATCTTAAATGCTTTTCTTAAAATTTCAATTCTGCCTATTATTTTAGCATGCTTATGGAGTTAAAAATGGCATACAACTCCTACATGTAATAAAGCATAAAAGGATTATACATAATATATGAAAAATATGCATAAATCTCTACTATGCATATTGTATGAAAATTATGCATAAACTTTCATAAACTAGAAGTTTTAATGTTTTATTTACCTTTTTTCATTCCTTCTCTTCTTCTCTTCCTCTTCTTCTTCTCTTTCTCCCCTATCTCTTCCTTCTCCCTTGGCTGCCCTAGGCTACAATTGGAGGCCCCAAAGTGGTATTTATTGACCCCTTAGGTCGGTGGAAATGGGCCCCACAAGCCTATCAAATTACTTTTATGCCCCCACTCCTTTTTACCATTACTTTTCTTGCGTGGTCTGTAGTAAAATGCCAATATCTAGAGCTACAAAACCTAGAATGACCTCATTCAAAAAGATTTTTAAAGCTAACTTAATGAGCTAAAATATTTATGTTTTTGACTTGGTTTGATTCTGCATGTAGAAGGTCCAAAAATGGCCCGAAATCTAGGCTATTAGCATAAAACCTCTCATTAGACCTTTGCTTGGTTTTTGGGCTATAACTTGAGATACATAACTCAGATCAATATCATTCAAATTGGTTTGTAAATCTATTTCAAGGGCTCACAACATTTATATTTTGACCTACACCTAATTTTGACCAGAAAGAGGCCAAATCTAGCCTAACAATGAGTCAAAGTTGTCAATTGTTCTATAGTCAATAGCTTTGCACCTTTTCCAGTGAAATGCTTGTAACTTGTGCTAGATTGATCAGATTGGATTGATTCCAAAACCTGTGATTCATTAACTTAAAGATCTACAATTTTGATGTTTTGGCCTCAGACTAATTTAGATTGGAGACTATCTAAAATTGCCTAGATACGGGGTCGTTAACTTTAACCCAGACTCGAAAGAATCTTATGGCAGTAGGATACTTACGTAATGCTTATTATTTCTCCTATTCATCCTTTATCTAATTCCTTCCATCTAGCCCCTTATTTATCTTTTGGTAATGATGAATGATAATTTAGAACCCAGGTTCAGATTGGGATGTTACAGTCCATGTCTCAGCTAATGCTTATAATTGATGTTGATCTATTAGATGGATTGCATCATGAAGTAGGATTGTATGACGAGATTGATCTAGAACAGGTGGATCAAGGACGATTGACAGAAGACGATCAATATGAAAATGAAAATAAGGATGAAGAATTTATTGAATATGATGATGACACCAAACCATTGGGGGATTATGAGGAAGAAGAGGAGAAGGATGAAGAAGAGGCGGAGGAGGATGATCAAGGTTGTTTAGATTAATTTGTTGTATTTTTTGTTTTGTATATTTTGCGACAGTGAATTATATTCTATCTTTTTGAGTAATTAATATTTTTATATTTGATTGTATAATAGTCTCATTTCTTTTTTCTATTTTTGGATGAAGCTATAAGAGGGGTTATTATAGATGAAAGAGAAATTATAAAAAGAAATTACATATTAATTTAAAAAGGTAAGTAATAATTCCTTTTATCTTATGTAATTTTAAAAAAAGAAATTACATATATCTATCAATATAGATGGATTCCGAGTGTAGAATGAATAAGGGTAATGGATAGATTCTAGCCACTCAAAAAATCAACGAAATGCTCTTGTACACCAGTCCGTGGGACCCTTGCCTCCAGTGATTATCAGAGAGCCCATTAATCCCATGTGGTTCCCCCTTGCTCCTACATAAATTCTCTTGCCATTTTCTCTCATATTTCTCAATCCCACGTGGTTCTGCCTTGTTCCTACACAAATTCTAGCTTCATAACCAGCAAAAAGAAACCATAGAAATTCAGAAAATTATCATTTCCCAAGCCAACACAAGAATTCTTACAAGTTTCATCTAAATCAACAAGCATAAAGAATTTCTTCTCTCTCTACATTTCAGCCCATTCAGAATTTTAGAAGTTTAACTTGTTTCAAAATTCATGTTTTCTACTAGAAATTGAAAGAAATATATGATATAGAAGGACATCTACAACAAAAATTTCATACAAATCATTTTTCTATAATTTTTTTACAAAATTTTTCTTACATTAGTTGCTTGGTTTCCTTCGTTTCTTCTCCCTTTCTTCTTCTCATCTTCTTTCTCTTTTCTCTGTATATGGCATGAAATGGTGTGGAAAATTTGGACAAACCAGCTTACATCTCCCCTTTTAAGTCAATGATAAAATATACACACTTCTCCTATGTTTGCTTCTTCCATTTGTACAACCTAATTGGCTAGACACAATTGTTGACTTTCTTCCATTCTTTTCTTCTTTCCTCCTTCTTATTAATTCTCTCTTTAGCTCCATGAAAATGGGTAGAAATTTCTAGAATAAACTATCTAAATATCCCCTCTTTTAGTTGACCAAAAGCTCATGGGAAGAAAGGTCCATTTTGAAACCTCATCTTTTCATAAATTCCAAGTATGTCCCCTTTCAAGAAAAATTCTCTTTTTAACCCTAGAAAACCAATTCAATGTCCCTCTAATCCCTCAAACTTTAAAACCTAAACTAGATTGAGATATCTACAATTTTTCATAATTTTATTCATTTAAATTTTAAAATTTTTATTTTTTGTAGTTAAATGACCTAATTTAGGGTTTTCCATTTCTACACAAGGGTTTTTCCTCTAATTTCTTTTTCTTTCATTAAAGTCACATATTCCAATATTTTCTAGAATCCTTCTAAGCCTTCCTAGGTTAGGACAAGCAAATATAAATTATTTCCCTTAAATTTAAAATTTCTCCAAATATACATGTACTAGACTTAATGCATGCAATGTATGAGAATGTAATAGTTAATGTCATGCATATTTAAGTGTGCAGAGTATGCATTCCAAACATTCCAAACTTGGTTTGGAATGTCACAATTCCACCCCTTTAAAAGAATTTCGTCCCTGAAATTCAATACTTGGAGTTTTGAAATAGGTAAGGATAATTTATTCCTCATTTCATCTTCCTATTCCCATGTGATTTCTTCTCTGCCTTGGCTCCTCACATTATTTTCACTAATGGCACCTGCTTCGACTGCAGTTACTTGATTTCTCTATCCAAAACTTGTACTGGTTCCACTATGTAAGATAGATCCTCTTTTATTCCACTGTGGGTTTGGAAGTACTTGCTAGGATCTCCCATATACTTCCTTAAACTGGATATAATGGAAAGAAGGAAGGGAAGTGAGTTAGGAACTAAATTAGTCCTCAAACTTATATAAGACATATGAGAAAGCAAGATGTGATTGTGCAGAATTTTTTCTGTAGGAATTCTAGCATCATAAGCCAATGATTAAGGCTTTTGAGAGAGTTAATAAGACCTTAGAACAAAGCCAACTAGGGTATTAACTAGGAGAGAGATTAGCCTAGAGATAGAGAATGATTATAAGTCCAATTAAGTGCCCAACAAAGTGAAACACATTAAAGGACTAGGATGCTTAAGTGAAGAATTTTTCCTGCAAAGATTTTCAGTAACCAAACTGAGTTTTGGGAGGCTTATAAGGAATCACATAAGGTCTAAAATCTAGACTAACTAAAGGTTTAGACATGGACTAAGGAAATTCCATAAGAGGAAAGAAAATCACTCAAATTGGCTCAAATTTTTGATAACATCAATTAACGTAGTATAGAATTTTCTATAAGAAAATTTCCAACACCTAAGTGATATTTTGTTTGAGACTTACAAGAGGCTAATTTAAACTCCAAATTAAGCCAATGAATGCCTTAGAGGTGATCAAGATAATTTTAAGAGAAAAAGAAGGAAATGGTTCAATTTAGCTAACTCTACTTAAAACCTAGTTAAGTATAATGTAAACCATGTGTATCACCTTAAAAAAAAACAAAAAAAAAACAAAAACTAGAAATAATTAAAGCAACTTTAGGAGGTTCCACATGCTACTGAAGTACACGAAGTGGGCTTAAAATATGAGTCAAGATGGATTTAAAAGAAAGATAAAGGCATAGGCAAAAAGAAAAACTTAAGACTTGATGCTTGCATGCATTGCATCATGCATACACTACATTTACTTACATACACATTGTTCCCTTGTAGGCACAGCGGACCGAGTAGAGTTAAGTCCAGAACAAGTTGATCAGGCAGGTCGTCCCTAGACCATTAGCACAGTGAGTGGCATACCTTTTAAATCTAGGATTTTCATGTCAAATGCTAGATTCTATGAACGAAATGACTTGTTTACTGAAACCTATATTTAATTTTAAATTAAAAACTTGGAAACAAAGTGTTATGTTCTGATTTCTGATTTTATTGGCACTTAGTCAAGTGTGTTCGGCAGCCATCTGGGACAGGTGGCTGTTGTCACACCCCACTCGCCTTAATCGAAAAGAGGCGTGACAGCAGGCAGTAACCAACACATTACCGAGTTAGAAGTTTGGTAGCATGCCGACCACTATAACCCCTAACATGTTAGTTCATATTGTACTTGTGTTTGAGTACCTATTTAATACTGATAAATATACTTCATATAAAATCCATAGATCTCATGCACTGCCTCAGTTATAACATTTAGCAACCTGTAGCACTAGTGTTGAAGCTTAAAAAAAACCCAGTAGCAAATATACTCTACTTTACCAGCCATGCACTTCTATCACATAATCTACTATACATTGTTCCATAAAATCCAAAATATTTAATATTCAAACATTCATTCATGGCGTATAATACATAACCCCTTAACTCTTCCCAAAAGACATGAGTACATAATTTAAGAAAAAGTCCTAGAGACTAACCCAACTTAATCTATCGAACGGAAGCAACTGATGTGAGCGACGTGAATATAGCAATTGATGTAGCAACGTGAATACTGAAATCCTAGTAGGTGCCTTTGTAACTGCAAGGAAAAATAAATGGATGAGACTATCTCCCAGTGAATGGCATTTACTAATCTTAGTGGAAACACTCAAGGTTAATAACACTAATAAACAAAATCTAGTTTCATAACAATCTTTCATGATGGAGAATAATGGAGAAATAACATCAAAGAGATTCATAACATTTTACGTCATATCATAGGTAGGAAATCATAAAGTAAAATAAATCAGAAATCATCAGAAAATCATAAATAACCATATACTAAGCATCGCTATATACATGTGTAACTTTGGTCAAATGTGCACAATCGAATATGTCGGGGGGGGGGGGGGGGCAGTAAAAGTATCAAATAGAATTGGTCCAAATTGGTAAAAACTTGTCAAGCTTATTATACTGTGTAGTCGCACCGAGGTGACTACCACTCCCTCGGTCAAACTAATATAGTTTGTGGTCTCTATCCCATCCTTTAGGGAAAAATAATCATATACATATCATATAATGCAAGTAGAACTGTCACCTGCCCTAGATGGCTGCCTAACATATCAAATCGCCAAAGCACCAAAGCATCATAAACTCATAAAAATGATGAAATCACATGTATACATTGGAAATCAAAATATAACTGGACTGTTTCCCTTTTCTTAGTATGAATATGAGTGTGTTTCAAAACAAGTTTTGATTGATAGAAACATATTTTTAGAAATATATACTAAGATTAGAGAAATGCCACTCACCAAAGGTATAAAAACTATGAATGTGCTCCTGGAGCCGTTTGATCAGAATTTGGCTCAACTTGTTCCATCTCCTACATGTGGGTTACATGCATGTGTAAGTAAAATGCCCTAAATGCATAGTGCAAATGCATATAAAAATATTTCAAACAATATAGTTATTAGTTCTCCCCTCTTTCTTAATCTTTAAGCAAACATTGGGTACTATTTTTAATCCTTAAGAATTTATATTTGTACCCCTTCATTAGCCATCCTTATGCTCATGTTCTAGCTCTCTTAGATTGTCAGTTTAAGGTTAGAAATTCCTCCCTTAAATCTCATAATGTTGCAGAAATTTCAGCATTAAAGATCAAATGCATAAGCCTGAGTTGAAAATTTGGTTTGCAATCTTCTTTTATTTCTTTCCTAATCTTATATTTACTTTGGACTTCTCTTTGGCCAATTTTTTGTACCTATAATTCGTGCCCCTTAAAGACATACAACTTCCCTAAATTCACTTCCCAAAATCAAAATTTTATGTCTCACATTTTCTGCAACAATGCACAAGTTCTCTAGTTAAACATATTTTCATTGTTGAGTCAATCATTGATGCATTTTGACTTCTTCTTGCTAAGCTAATCCAATCTTCTTTAAATCCATTCAAATACAATAGATTAGACCCTATTCATGTATCTTAGGGGTGCAGCCAACTAAGGTGAAACTACAAAAATTCTTGTTCAAAATTCAGCACATCCTCCCCATAAAACCTCTAGTTACATTCATTGAAGTTTATGCAAGTTGTTACTCTTTTTTTCCTAATTCTCTCTATTAAGCCACTCTAGCTACACTCTAAACAACATTTTAAACTTTGCATTTAACCCCATTGTAGTGCTCTAAAATTCCAGCCAACCAAATAAGACTGCAGAATTTTCTGCAATGAATTTCCGGCACATGTTCATCAACATCATTTAGCTAGTTATAGCTTAGTTTGAGTCTAGATTAATTCCTTCTTACCTTTTCTTCTCAAACTAACTTAATCACCTTCCAAACTACCCATAAATCATGAAATTAGGCTCAGCTTAATCCTCTATAATTTCTGCTAAAAAATGTGAGAATTGCAAAAAATTTTCCAGATTTCCTAAACTCTACTAAATTCAATTTTCTACCTTATTTCCTAATTTCTCTTGCATTAACGTCTCTTTCTCTCCACTCCAACTTCACCTCCCCTATTTCTCCTCTGTTTCTAGCCTCAAAAGCAGCAGCCAAGCAC
>CAJVSB020000506.1:0-44100 GCA_911865555.2 Thlaspi arvense | reverse complement strand
TTTCTATACTTATAGAACTTATTTTTCATTCTATTTTTTATTTAAATAAAAAAAGTAGAATATAAAAATAAGTTTTCAAATTTTTCAAAAATAATTATATATATTATAGAAATTCAAAATTATTACTGTTGAAAGGTAGCAAACAGTACTTGTGCTTTTGACATTATTGAGATTTCTATATTCTATATATAAAAGGATGCCCTACATAAATTAAAGAAAAAAGGGAAAGCAATTTATGTTGTTGTTTGCGACTGTTGTGTCCGTCCATTCCAGTGTACTAACTTTTGCAGACCGTGCACATAGGCATGTGGCTTTTCGTACCCTGAAGCTGACTTCGAAACATTCCCCGAGGGACACAATTCACATCTACAGTATTCTGTGCAGCTATATAGGCAAGGAGAAGTGGTTATTGACAGACAATTGATAAAAATAAATAAATAAATAAATAAAATTATATATATATATATATATATAATTACTATGTTTCTAGAGATAAGAACAAAAGACTAGGTTTAGGAAATACCTAATTCGTACTCCCAATGAGGTGGCAGTAAGCTATTGGTAGTCCCTGTTCACTTTTGTTTTATTTAAAAAAAAATAAATCTAAAAGAAGGTTGTTTATATTGATATTTATTTTTAATTTTTTATTTATTAAAACATATTTGCTCAAAGTATTGTTTTTAGTTGGAAAGTTAGTTACAAACTAATTTTATTTTGCAAGGCAATTTTTATTGAACCAACTTCTAAAAGAAAGCAAATGAAGGCAAAGTAGATGCAAAGTGCCAAAGGGGGAGGAGCCACCACTAGAGGAAGAAGATGAAGACGAAAAATAGCACAATGGCAATTATCTAACTAATTGAGAAAAAATTGGGGTGTTGACGACATAGGACAAAGGATATAAATATATATCATTACTTACTGAAATGATAGAAATCAAGTGATCAAATTTCATGCGATATTTGGGCTCGACCGAAATCGTATATCTAAACATTAAATATCTTATTTCATTTTACTAATACATATAAAAATCAAATAAACATAATTTCCTTGGTTAAAACCTAAGTAAATTCCTAGATTTTCATGTTCTAACCCTATATTGGGCTATTAAAACCCTAAACCGATCAAATAAATCATGAATCGAGTGCTAAAACCTTGAATCAGACTTATAATGTATAAAACTAGTTTATTTTACATATAAACTAATCATCAAAGTGCTAAACCAGCCTACAACCAACCATTTGAGTGTTGAATTGACCATTATTTAACCTCTAGTACACTAAACCGGCCTTAAATTGGCCTTTAATATGGTGAACCGGCTCAAACGGCCTTTAATACACTGAACCGAACATTTGACAAGCTGAACCAGCTATATACGACACTGAACCGGTCATATATTCACTAAACTGGCCATATAATGTCCTGAACTAGCTGATTATACACTGAACTAGCCCTTATTTGCTTGAACCGGTCACTTTTAGCAAAAATTTGAATTTTAAAAATTGAACCGGTGCTTAAAAATACTAAACCAAATGCTTATGCTAATGACCATCCTCTAATGTATCATGAACTGGTCAAGAAATGCATTGAACTAGTGGTGTAAATCCAAAATTGGCTATTTTTCTCTCTTTGAATCGATAAAACCCCTAGCTATCGATTTATTAAATCCAGATCTTGGATTCAGAACCTATTATAACCCAAACCCAATTAGACCCAGCCCAATTTTCCATTAATCCAAGCCCAAACCAAATTGGTTCAAACCTAGCTCGAAGGGCCCAAACCAGTATGGGCTTGGCCTAGTTTAAAACCAACTCAATCTCAAAGCCTGAAACTCGAATCCTGTCACAAACACAGACCCCTTTCTAAGTTCTTTCTCCCTAACTCGACACGCTGTAGAAATTGGAAGCAAGGTTTGATCAAATTACTTGGAATTCGTGCTTAATTCTTGAAATCTACCTTTGCAATGGCAATCAAAATTGCAAGTTGACGATGACTCATTAATAAATTGATCAAAGTAACACCAAACCGAACTGATATTGTGTTATATTGTTGGAACAGTTCAAGCTTGGTTTTTGATTTAATTTTGGCAATTTAATTGATAAATTCTTCAAATTAATTGAGGGTTATAGTTTTTATACTGAAATCGACCCTTATCATGCCCATAATTGAATCAATCCTGTTCTGGATTGCTTCTGATCCATCTCCATGTCTACGTGGATCTGAATATGGAAGATGGATATCCATTTTCTTAATATTTCTGATTTGTTCCTTGGTTTTTTGATTTCTTCTAATTTGGTCCTTGAGAGTTTTAATAAATTCTATTTAGATTACCTAGCATTTCCATTTCATTTAATTGGGTGTTCATACTATTTCAAATTTTAATTATACCCAAAAATTTTGGGTTGTTACATTTCACCCCTTTTAAAAAAATTCAGTTCCCGAATTTAAAATACAAGACCAATAGCTAACCTTGTATCTCAAATATGTGCGCATATCTCACATGCATCACCTCCTCTGTTTCCCATGTCACTTCGTCCTTTGAGTGATGTTTCCATTGTACCTTTACAAACAATATTCTTTTTTGGATCTTAGTTTTTTTTCTCATCTGTCGGTCGATAATAGCCATGGCTCTCCTTCGTAAGGTAAGTCTAAACTAGACTATACTTCTTGTGGGGCCAATGTATGAGAGGATCTAGTAGGTACTCTTGTAACATGAACACATAAAACACGGTATGTACTATATAAAACTTAGATGGAAAAGCCAGCCGATAATCCATTGTACCAATACGATTCAAGATCTTGAACAGCCCAATATATCGTGGGTTAATCTCTCCTTTACTTCTGTGTTGCCCAATGCTTTCTTAGATAAGGCTCGTAGAAACATACATTCCTTGTCAGCAAACTTCAACTATCATTTTCCGTTGACTAATATAAACTTTTGCCTACTCTGAGTGGTTAGTAACCTATGTCTAATTAATTGTAACTCATTTACTAAGTCCTGTGCTAAGTCTAATTCTAGTAATTTGCCTTTTTCCTATCTCAAATCATCTTATCAAAGTTTACAACGTATCCCATGTAAAACTCGAAAGGTACCATCTAGATAGTTTCTTGGTAGCTGTCGTTATAAGCCATTCCTATAAACAACAAATACTGACTCTAGTTACCCCCAAAGTCCATCACACAAGTCCTCATCATGTTTGTGTATTTTCTATTATTCAGTTTAATCAAGCGGGACATATATTTATACCTAACCTAGATAGGCTCCCCCCCCCCCCCCGGCGGCAAGGGTGGCCACAGAAAGGTCTCCTCAATATAGCAAAATAAATCAAGTATCAGAGCATAAGTACACATAAGGCGAGTGGATCTACGTTTGCTCAACAATTTATGTATAAAAAGGACACTCAGTTTGACGTACTTGTCACTCTTGCATCAGATGCCTGTGCATCTTGCCTAATCAAAACATAGACTCGAGCATGACCTTTCCTGATCTAGTCACGTCCTCTATCTCCAACTTCATTGGTAGCAGCATCGGTCTCCATACGACACTGTCCCCAATGACTCCTCCCACAAGTACGACAAGGCCAGGCATCCTGATACCGTGGTGCGGAATTGTACTACTCTGATTGCATCACACTCCCTTTTTTTTTTTAATTCGAGCCGATAGAGTTGTAGACAATAGTCCAAGATGTGTAGGTTCGGTTTGCTAGTTATGCTGAGAACCCTGAAACCCTAATTCCTTATACGAACTTTAACTATCACCAAATGATCCTTAGGTCCTAATCTTCTTATCTGTCTCCTTAAATGCACTTTGTTTCAAATCTTTGGCCTCAATTGCTTGGACAGCATCCACTGTCTCGGCATAAGTGTATCTCCCCATTTGTGAAGCCAAAGCTCAGAACAGGGGTGCCACCAACCCTTTAATAAATCTCTTAGTTTTCATATTCTCATCCGCTACTAATTGCAAAGCATATCGGGACAGATAATTAAAACGAGTATCATACTTTGGAACTGTAACTGAACGCTTATGCCAATGACCATCCTCTAATGTATCATGAGCTGGTCAAGAAATGCATTGAACTAGTGGTGTAAACCCAAAACTAACTATTTTTCTCTCTTTGAACCGGGAAAAGCCCTAGCTATAGATTTATTAAATCCAGATCTTGTTATAACCCAAACCCAATTAAACCCAGCCTAGTCTTCCTTTAATCCAAGCCCAAACCCAAATTGGCTCAAACCCAGCTCGTAAGGCCTAAACCAGTATGGGCCTAGCCCAATCTCAAAGCTCGAAACTCGAATCCCATCACAAACTGGGACCCTTTTCTAAGTTCTTTCTCCCTAACTCGACATACTATAGCAATTAGGAGCAAAGTTTGATCAAATTACTTGGAATTTGTGCCTAATTCTTGAAATCTACCTCTGCGATTGTGATCAGAATTGTAAGTCGATAGTGACTCATTGGTAAATTGATCAACTCGTTGTGCTACCTTGTTAGAACAATTTGAGCTTGGTTTTCGATTTAATTTCAGCAATTTAATTGATAAATTCTTCAAATTGATTGAAGGTTACAATTTTTATACTAAAATTGACCCTTATTATGCCCACAATCGAATCAATCCTATTCTAGATTGCTTGTGATCCATCTCCATGTCTGCATGGATCTGAATATGGAAGATGGATATCCATTTTCTTAATCTTTCTGATTTGGTCCCTGGTTTTCTGATTTCCTTTTATCTGGTCCTCAAGAGTTTTAATAAATTCTATTTAGATCCATAGCATTTCTATTTCGTTTAATTGGGTCTTCCTACTATTTCCAATTTTAATAATACCCCAAAATTTTGGGGTATTATAGTAGATTTGTGATCTTCAAAGTTGTGAGTGGGGAAGTAAAGTTGATGGAGCAAAGCCCTTCCTCCACACAACATTTCGTCTTCTATCTTCTACGATCTTCTTTGTTTTAATCTTCTTCATTTTTAATCTTCTTCCTTCACTTTTGACCCATTGCCAATTGACTCTGCTTCACCGTGCTCAGCTTGCCCCTGCTCCCTCCCTCCCCTGTTTGCTATTTTCTTCATCTTAGTGTTTGGCACTTGCCTTCTATCTTTTGCTTTCTTTTTTGTATCTTCTTCCTCCAACTGGCTTTACTCTGCAATGCTTCCTTGCCGATACTTGCCTCCACCCCTATATGCGATTTTCTTCATCTTTCTGTTGTAAGTGCCTAAAGCTTTGTCTTCTATTTTCTACAATCTTTTTTGTATCTTCTTCCTCCAACAATGACTCCTTGCCCAATCAAATCTACTTTGTTGGTTCTATTTCATTGTGTTTGCCTTCTCCCTTGCTTGCCTGCGCCCCTTTTTGTGATCTTCTTTGTTTTTTGTCATTAGTGACTGATGCTTTGTCTTCTATTTTCTACCATCTTCTTTATCTTCATTGTCATGACCCAAAAGTTGGATTCGTCACCGATGCTGGGGTTAGGATAACCCCAACCTCGCAAGCCTTTCATGCTCGAAAACTATTAAATAACATAAAATAGTAATGCCAAAATAACATAATATCAGAAACATAATTTCCCATATCATTACATATGTCAACCATCTGAATCTTGTCTGTGAATCCATAGATCTACTAAGACAAAATGACAACATTAAATTGAAATAGAATCTTGTCTGTGAATCCATAGATCTACTAAGACAAAATGACAACATTAAATTGAAATAGAAACCAGAACTAACAGCTAAGATCATAAGTCAAGGCAACTGGAACATGATACTCTTATTTAACGATAGAATTTATTGAGTAAGCCGAACTTGAGTTTAAAAAATAAAGGAATGAGTCTAATGACCCAGTGAATAGTAACACGTATTTACATGAATAGGGGACATATATAAATAATTTCATCAGAAAATATAATTTTTCAACTTATACAAATTTAGAGGGTTCGTAATAAAGACCTGAACAAAAAATAAGACAGTGACCACATGGTCTGCCAATACACATATAATAGAATGGAGACCTTTTACTCTGCCATTAATCAATAAATAGGCTTACCACACGAGGTCAACATGATAGTCTAGCACCACCCCTGCTAGCTAGGGGTACAGGCTAAGGTGCATCCAGTGTAACGCCTACTGTCATTAGTTACAATGTTCTAATAGTTTATTACTCCCTTAAAAGTAGTTTTCTTGAGTTTAATAGAAATAGTTTGTAAGTTTTCAATTGTTCAAAGATAACAGTAGCAGAAATCAATTGTTTCATGAAATTTCCAAACAAATCAAATAATGACATATATGTCCCTTGTGAGCTTTTAGAACAAGTTATTTCAAATTTTAAAATAACTAGATTACATAACAGATCATGTAAAAACTAGATAATGAGCATGCAATAAAAATAATAAATTATATAAATACATATTACTACTCATAGAACCGAAAAATTACAAAATTCGAGTTTGGGTGATATGACTCCATGAAAGTTAAACAATCAATCTAGAAATGACAAAATCCTTATTTAAGGATGTAATTTATCTCATAATTAATTGAAATAAAAATTTCCATCCAAAAGCCTACCCTTAGGTTCTCATGTTTGAACCCATATCGGGAATTTTAAAGCTTGAACCAATCAAACAAATCACATCCCCCGTACTAAAGTCTTGAACCAGGCTTATAAAACATAAAACCGGTCTAATTACCCTTTAAACCAACCATTAAAATGTTAAATTATTGTTGAATCGATCATTAGAAAGTTGAATCAACCATGGATTAGTCTTAACATCACTGAACCAAACCTCAAACTCATTGAACTGACCATAAAATTCATTGAATCGGCCTTAAATTCACTGAACTATTCATGAAACTCACTGAACCCGTCATAAAACTCATTGAACTGACCATAAATACACTGAACCAGCCAGAAAACACATTGAACTGGATATAAAACTCATTAAACTAGCCTTAAACCCATCGAACTGACTAGAAAACACACTGAACCGCCCATAACAATGTTGAACCAGCCATTTTAAAACCATAATCCTTTAATTTCATAACTAAACTGGCCAGTTTTTCCTTCAACCAGCTGTGAACTAGTTAGTTTATTTTATTTTCAACCTTACCTTGCCTTGAACCAAAAGTGAACTAGTGTAAAAGCCCTTAAACCGATTGCTTTTTTTTCATTTTTTTGTTATTAATCCTATTTATATAATAAATTACTTAATTACTACTCCAGATTTGGAATTCGAATCTGGTCTCATACTAAACCCATAGCCCAAAACCATGAGCCCAATTCCATTTGTTGGCCTGGACTGTCAGCGACGACCTAGCCCACCATTTCCAATTCAACCCATCATTTGGGCCAACCATAGCCCAAATTCTAGCCCAGTCTAGGAAGGCAAACCTGAACCTCAATCAGGTTTGTCTTCCTGACTCAACTCCCACTAAAACCCGAACAACTATAGAACACATTAAACTCACAAATTAACAATTTTACCTCACACATTCTTAAAATTGATCCTTCTATGTGGCTCAAAATTATTAGATGGGAGGAATAAAGGGATTAATCAGCTAATACCCTATTTAATTTAAGAGAATTAAACTTGAAGAACTTGGTAATGGTGGATGGATTAGGCGACTGTAAATCAAGAATTTGATGATGCAAAAAGGCTATTTTCTTCAAATTAACAAAAGGGTTTTGTTCCTCCCTCTCAATTGCACACGAATATAAAAAAATTTGCAACAAAAATGTTTGGATTGGTGGCCAATAATTGAAGAATCCATACGTTTAGGCGTTACATACAATTTTTCTAATTTTTGTAATAAAGTCCCTGGATTCTTGCCTTCATTCGATTTGGTCCCTGGCAATTATGATTAAGTTTGTTTGAACCCTTAAAAGCTCTATTTAATTCAATTAAACCCTTAATTTTTCAATTATAACCCCAATTTCCCATTTCTTTCAATTACACCCTCAATTTTTTCAATTTATTATAATAAACCCCAAAATTTGGGGTATTACATTCATTTTATTTCTCTAGTGCTAAACTCCCCCCCCCCCCCCCTAGCACACTACAATCTTTTGTTCTTCATCTTCTTCCTTTAGAAGTTAATTCTAGTTGAACTAACTTCTAAATAGAAATCAATTTAGGCAAAATTGACTTTTTAATACAAGTCAGTTCTTCCATAACCAACTTTTTAATTGAAAAAGGACATCGTTTCCTAGATTAAAATTAGTATAAAAAGCCACAAATTAAACTTTTATAATTATTGAAATAGAAAATGTAAAACTTCAACTACACATATAAAATATTCCACTCCATTTTTTTAAAATCTAAAATTATATAAAAATTTAAAATATATTTAAATTTTAATGTGGTTATAAATAGTGTACATACTCTATTTAAATTCTTTTTGAAAAATTAATTTAGTATAATTTTTTAAAAAAATCATGCTCAAATTTTTCTCATAAATTAATTTTTTTGTTTTAAAGTTAAATGTAAAAATAAATGATTTTTTTTTTTTTGTGCACATAAACTGTTTGTGGAAATATTTCAATGTCATTTCCTTTATTGTTATACATCAGTTTAATTTAAACAAGCATAATCGTTTTTTTTAAAAAAGTCAATATACTGAAATAATAAGAAAGAAGGTTCATTTCTAGTTTGATGTAATGGTAATTTTTTCTTTAAATTACTTAAAATTTTAATCCAGTTTGCAAATATTTAATTGGCTTTTGTAAATAATATTTTGAAACTAATTTTAAAAAATGAATAATTATTGTTTAATATCTTTGTAATCACATGAAGATTTAATTATAATTTAAATTCCTCATTATTTTAACAAGCAGAATCTTTCAAGTGGGTGGAAAATTTTGCACTTTTTATTTTACTAATTGGAGAATTTAATTTTTTACAACATTTGAAAAAGGGAAGATAAAACACAAGATAACAAAAATAACCAGTAACCTTCCATCCTACCAAGGCGGCACCTAAATCTTGTTCTGGGGTAAATTAAATTACTTTCGAAATGCAATTAATTCCAGCTACTTTTTGCTTATCTATAAAAAAATTTGTCCTTGTATTTTATTTAAATTATTATATTTAATATCCCCAAAATATAAGTAATATATAAACATGTCTTAACTTTCCAAATCTGTCATAAACTCATTTATTGTGCAGAAGGAATTTCAAAAGCATTATACAGATAATCTTTCTTTGTTATCATTTTAAATTTAATTTGACCACTTACTTCATAATTTATTACCAAATATTTGGGGTTACAACTAAAAGTTACCAGAGAAATATATAGGAGATTTTCAAATACATCTTAAAATTTCAATAGTGCTGCAAAATTATCTTCAAATTTTAAAAATTTAAGAATAATTTTGTAATTAAATTAAAATTTTAAAGATATATTTAAAAATCTTTCAGAAAATATTTTATTTTATCTCGTGTATTACATTAAGAAATTCCTATTAATGGGTAATTAAGACATTGACGGAGCAACCGATTCTTTTGGCTAGATGGGTCCTACCTCAATTGCTCAACCATTCCCGGTAGATTCTGACTTGGAATTCCTGACGCGGAAAACGGGCTTCCAACTCATATTTTTTGGTCCAATATTTTGCTCAGCCAAAATTAATATATTTAAAGTTAAATTGTAATAATTTTCGTAAACAGGGTGCAGGTTAGGCTTGCCCCACGTGGAAATATTAGCTGTACCGCGCTAATAAAAACAAGCCAATAAGACTAATCCAAATATGTTTTCATGCTTCTAAATTGTTGGTAATAATTAACTAATATCTTAAGTGAGATATGCAATAATTTTTCTTTTTACCAATTGGGCGAGAAGAACCCAAATACGAGAAAATATTTAGCATAGAACTTATAATAATATTAAGTGATCTTGAACTTTTTCTTCCAAAAAATTAACTCATAGAATAATATTTTTCCTCACACGTATACATTAATTATTAACTCCTTTAACAATCAATGTGAAATATCTAATATATCTAGATCATAGATACGATACTAAAGTAATTTTGTTGAGTTAAATTTTTCAACCATTATAATGAATATTTTCTCTTATGTTAGCTATTAATACCTAGTTTCAATATGATTTTTATGTCTACATTTTAGTTTTTATGAAATTGAAGACAACTAAAATAGTACAACATAAGTGAAATGTTATATCCCAAAACCAGCTACGTGATCGGCACTAAAACTAGATCACCAACCCTAATAAATCTAGGATAGAACGAAAAATTGTAATTTAAACAAATTTAATGTAACATCCAAAATACATATAATTAAAAGGATTCTATTTGAGAATCAAAATAGAGTAACTTTTAAGTATAAAAAGATAAAAACAATGTTGCCCATACTAAGAATCGAGCTCGTGAAAGGAACCTCATACACGCCTAGTGACACGTATGAAAATGCAAACTAATGCTACGATCTGAAAAATATTAGAAAATGGGTAAGTATAAAACTTGGTAAATAATAATACAAACTCTAGTTATACTGGGACATACATGATAAAACGTGCAAATACCATGAATGTATAATTTAAACAGTGAGCAGTTAAGAATGTCGTAAGAAATTATAGAATATGTCTCATAATACACAAAATTAGGTGGGAGTACCAGTAATGAATATTATCTTAATGGCAAAGGATATCATACTAGATGTATCACATATCATAACTGAATATCATCTTAACGGCAGAACATATTATGTTAGAGATAACAGATATCACATATCATGCTGAAATCCCATACTAAATTAGAACCAAAATCACAACATACATAGAGTACATAGTGCCAGAATACAATTGTGTTCACCCAAAACTCCTATAACTAAAACTACAAAAACTCTCAGTATATAATTTTCAAAAAATACATATAATAGAGGCATATTTCAAATATTTTTAAACTAATAAAATATACATATTCATTTTTAATTTGAAGTAAAAAATGTCATACTTCAAATAAGCTCAATGCATTTTAAAACAATTTTAGAATACATGTTCCAGATTTTATTATTCAAATCAATAAATTACATCATAATAATTAACTTATTCATCTCGTAAAAATCATTTAAATAATAAATAATTGACTAACATCCAAAATATATGCATAGAATTAGTATTATCATTTACAATATAAGTCAGAGCCAGAAACATGAATTTTTAGATAACAAGCTCAGAGTTCATAACGAGCCTCCTTAGGTGTATTTACAATCACAACAATTTAATATCAAAACCAAAATTGAAACTCAACCCAATTAAGGACTCAATGTTTTTAAACATGCCTTAACTCCATTTCAGAACCTTAGCACGCATTCTGAGGTGCATTACTTAACACTATAGCCCAAAATGAATTGAGAACATGACTAATTTTACGTAAAAACCTTAAACCGAAATGAACCAATCTCAAATTTTCTTGAACTAGCCTAAACTGGTCTCAAATACCATTGAAATGGCTTGAATTGACCTTAAACACCTCTGAATTGGTATGAACTGGTCTCAAACACCACTGAACTGCACTTAAACACCTTTGATCCAGACTGAATTGGACTTAAACAACTCTAAACTAGACCGAACCAGACCCAAATACCTTAGAACCAGACTGAATTAGACACAAAAATCTCAGAAACTGGATTGAATTAGACCCAAACACTTCTAAACTGGATTGAACCTGGCCAAAATTCCCTGGAATCGAACTGAACCAGACCAAAATACTCAAAACTGGATTGAATTGAACCCAAACTATATAGAATCGGGTTAAACTGGCTTGAACCAACTTAACCGAGTTAGACTGTACACCAAGCCGGTCAAATCTGACTCGGTTGAGTGGAACAAGCACGGACCCAGATATAATCGAGTCCTTCTTCTTCACCTAATACTTGAATCCAAACCCGGTTGCCTATAATTCCAACCTCGAAGCCTCGAAGCTATAAAATTCATGAATTTAAAGCTTACCTCATTCTTTAACTTCAATTGAAGGTTGAAAATTTTAAGAACCATGATCAACAAAACAATCTGTAGGCTTTATTCATGAAATAATTGGCCAAAAGTGGTGAATGTTAGAGAACACGAGCTTAGCACCCCCAAGCTTCCAAACTAGAAAAATTGGTGAAAAATATGAACTCTTTCCGCAAAATCAATTAAAGGGTTTGCTTTGTTTCTCAAAAATGCACCTATTTAAACTAAGAAGGCCGGTTAAAAGAGCACCAATTGCTTGAATTTCTCTAGATTCTTCAATCAGCATCTGACTGAAATTTTTGGTGTCCTTTCAATTCGAATTAGTGCCTAGACCTAGTGATCACACGGTTATTGGAACCAAATGGGTCTTTAAAAATAAACTCGACGAATCCGGTAATATAATTAGAAATAAGGCAAGACTTGTAGCTCAAGATTTCAATCAAGAAGAAGAAATAGATTATGGAGAGACTTTTGCTCCCGTAACTGGACTTGAAACTATTAAAATATTACTTACTTTTGCATCTCATATGAATTTCAAACTATTTCAAATGGATGTTAAAGTGCCTTTCTAAATGATTTTATTGTTGAAGAGGTTTATGTTGAACAACCACCGAGTTTTGAAAATGAGAAATATGTAGATTATGTTTACAAATTTTAAATGTTTTATATAGTTTGAAACAAGCCCCTAGATCATGGTATAAAAGGCTTTCAAAATTTTTATTAGAAAATGGATTTTCAATGGAAAAAGTGGATAATACTTAATTCATAAAAAAAGAAAATGATGATTTACTTATTGTTCAAATTTATATAGATGACATTATCTTTTGAGCTACCAATGAATCTTTATATGAAAATTTTGCCTCATTTATGCAAAATGAATTTGATATGAGTATGATGGGGGAGTTGAATTTTTTTCTTGGTTTTCAAATAAAACAACTCAAAGAAGGGATTGTGATAAATCAAGGTAAGTACACTAAAGAGCTACTAAAAAGATTTGGGATGGATAATTCTAAAATCATGAGAACTCCTATGAGTACCTCAATCAAACTTGATAAATATATTAATGGAAAACCTATAGACATCAAGTTATATAGAGATATGTTGGTAGTTTATTGTACTTAACTGCTAGTTGTCCCGATATTATGTTTAGTGTTTGTTTGTGTGCTAGATTTCAAGCAAATTCAAAAGAATCTCATTTGCATGTCGTTAAAAAAATTCTTAAATATCTTAAAGGAACTATAAATGTAGGATTATTTTATCCTAGAGGAACCTCCTTTGAACTTACGAGTTATTCAGATGCGGATTTTGAAGGATGTAAATTAGATAGAAAAAGTACTAGTGGAACTTGTCATTTTCTTGGAAAATCTTTAGTTTCTTGGGCGAGTAAGAAGCAAAATTCAGTTGCATTATCTACGGCCAAAGTGGAATATGTAGTCGCGGGAAGTTGTTGTGCACAAATTTTATGGATGAAACACACTTTATTAGATTTTGGACTTAAGTATGAACACATTCCTATTAAGTGTGATAATACTAGTGCCATCAACATATCTAAGAATCTTATTCAACACTCAAGAATAAAACACATTGATATTGGACATCATTTATTGAGAGATCATATTCAAAAAAGTGACATAACATTAGAATTTGTGAATATCAAATATCAACTAGCGGATATTTTTACAAATCCTCTTAATGAAGAAAGATTTTATTTTATCAAAAGAGAACTTGGTCTTATAGACTCAAGTATATAGTTAATATTAGTTCTCATCAATTCATTTTTAAAGGAGGTGAATCTCTAAATATTTTTCTACATATTTTGAGGGGAGCTTATATAATTTATCTTTTTGATGATGTGAAAAAAGAGGAGAATTTACATGATATGTATGTTTAATGGATATCTTGCATTGCATATTTGTTTTGTTATCACCAAAAGGGGGAATTGTTAGCTTCAAGATTTCATATTTATTTTGATAATGACAAAATAAATTAAAATTATTATATGTGTATATTTATATAATGGACAATATGGACAATTTATAATATTAAGTTTTTTGTTTAACTATATACATTATATGTGCTAGATTGTGAAATTGTCAAATTAGACATATGTGTAATAAATTGATTATATCTTACTATAAAAAAGTCAAAAAATAATAAAGTCAATTTTATATGAAACTATACTCAAATATCTTTATTTTGATGTATAATTTATCTTATATATTATTTTATATTAAAGCAGCTTATTATATCAATCTCATATATTATTTTCTGAAAAAGTCATTTTTGAAATCTGCACAATATTAGTTTTAATTAGTAAAATATAATTTATGATATAAATAAAATTCTAAATTAATTTTATTTGTAAAGTAGACGTGCTGAGTTTTAAATGTATATATTATATGCATGTTTTGCACTTATAGATTGATAGATATAATTTTTCAAAATGGGCCATTTTGTAGAGTTTCATTGTCAATAGACAAATTGAGTATATTATAGTTTTTTTTATCATATCTTAAAATATAAAATTTAAATTTGCACGAATCTAATTTTGAATGAAAGTAGACATTATAAGCTTTTCAAAAATATATCATTTGTTATTTTTGAATACAAATTAAAATTTCTACACAATTTTGAACTTGGCTAACAACTTTTGATAAAAGCAATTTTACAGTCTGACATGTCGTTGAACTTTTGATCATTTCTCTCAAACGGCGCACTAAAATTTAATGATTCTTTTTGCATTTGAAAATATACTCACTGAGTAGTATTCGAGAAGTTTTTAAGAATTTTTGAACGTTCGGAGCCATTTTATTTGAAATTTTGAAACAAGCTAATGTGTAGTTACTGTTGACAAATGATTTTGTCTTCCACAAAGGCCAACGTCTCTTTGGTATTTTTGCCTATAAAAGGAGCATAAATTGAAGGGATAAGTACACAACAACAAACTCTTAAAGCCTCCTGAATCTCTCTCTAAAATTCTTTGTACTATATTGTTTATTTCTAGATAAAGAGTACATAGAGCAAATTGTTTTATTCTTGAAAGTGCCTCTTTGAAGTGAGGTTATTTTTGTACATGAGTGGTATCTAATTCTACTTAAGAGTAATTGCTACATTTCAACTTCATCTTCATTACAATTTGTCTTGGTGTTTGAAACTCATCGAATCAAAAGTTTTGTGATCAGGATTTCTTGCCTCCGCCAAGTGCAAGGGAATTTGTTTGTACTCGGGATTTCTTGCCTCCGTCAAGTGTAAGAGACTTAGTGGAACCTTGACCGATTGGAGCTCGAGAGAGTGGACGTAGACTTGGGTAGCAAGTTGAACCACTCTAAAAGAGTTTGCATATCTTATCCTTACTTTCTTTACTTTACCTAAAATTGTTTTATATTTATTA
The DNA here is from genome assembly GCA_911865555.2 of Thlaspi arvense. Taxonomy (NCBI): domain Eukaryota; kingdom Viridiplantae; phylum Streptophyta; class Magnoliopsida; order Brassicales; family Brassicaceae; genus Thlaspi; species Thlaspi arvense. Next base: position 28,746 of record CAJVSB020000506.1, on the reverse strand, counting down.
TTGGATGAATTGTATAAGTTTATTTGATTAAATATTATTATTATTATTTTTAATTTTTCACACTCTTAACTTCCGCGATAAAAACCCAATTCACTCCCTTCTTGGGTTGGCTTTTGGAACAACATCATTATCTTGTTGAGTTGCTAATAATCAATGCACAATCTTAAATATTCATCTTTCTTTTTAACAAACAACACTAGAGCACCACACAGGAAAATTTTGGGCTTAACAAGTCCTTATCCAATAATTCCTAACACTATCCCTTTAATTTCTTAAGTTCTATTGGGACCATACAATAAGGAGGGATAAAGATAGGCTAGGTATCAAGTAATAGATTAATACAAAACTCAATCTCCCTATTAGAAGGAATGCTTGGTAGTTGTCGAGAAAAACATCTGAGGACTCATTAATGATCGATACATTCTCCTGGCATGTCTCCTTGATTCGTGTGTCCTTAATAATCGTTAGAAATCCTTGACACCCTTGGCAATGCAACTTTTGAGCCTTCAAAAATGAAATAATAGGAACTGGCATCACAAAATAATCACCTTGAAACACTAGTGGTGCCTTACTTGGCACGTCAAATTTTGAAATTTTAATGTGGCCATTTGGGGTAGTATAACAAGGAACTAACTAGTTCACCCCAAACATAACATCAAACTCTAGCATGGACGAAGAAATCAAATTGGCCATAGACTCCTTACCATCAATATCAATAAAACAAAATTTATACACATAAGTTATCCAAACAAACTCTCCAACAAAGGTTGCCACAGAAAATGAAAGCTCCAGAAATTTTGACTGTCTGTCAAACCAAGTGAAAATGTTTTACAGATACATGTGAGTAGGCAGAATCAGAACCAAATGAAACCTAAACCTCATATAAGCATACAAAGATCATATCTATAACTATTGCATTTGACGCCTGAGCGTCTTGTTAAATCAAAACATATGCTCACATTAGGCTCCCATCAAGTTAGTCACGGCTTTTACCTTCTAATCCTTGACCATGAGAGTCTGATGACTCTCCCTTAGTTTGAACCTAAGTCTATTGTATGGGTCCTCTAGTCTAAATAGCCTCTAGCAGAAATGGATAGTCTTTGACTAAATGACCTTGTTGATTGCATCGATAACAAGCTCTTGTTACTTGAGTAGTCTCTTGTGAAAGTGGATAATCTCTAATCAGATGGCCCTACTAACCACACCCAAAACAAGCCCCCCATTGCTTGATAACACTGTCCAGAATGTGCCTTACTGTAACTAGGGCAGTTGGGTGTAGATTGAGTATGGCCACTAGGTCGAACCACTAGTGTAGCTACACTAGTCAATGATTGTCTGCTAAAAGAGCATCCATACCAAGAGAAACGTTGATGGCTATAGGACAGCAACTTCTTTTAAGAACTAGAACTGCCACTAAAAAATCCCTCAGTCTTGACTTTCTTCCCTGCATCTCCAGAAATAGATTCAGGCACCCTCAAGGCCTTCAAGGCACAAACAGCTTTCACTGTTTGAGCGTAGGTGAATGTTCCCATTTGAGGAGTAAGAGCCCTAGTATAAGGAGTGGGACAATCCTCTAATAAATCTAGTAGCTCGAGTAATGTCATCAGTGAGAAGGTATGGAGTATATTGAGAAAGACGAGTAAATTGCTACTCAAACTTTAATACCGTCATACTAGGCCTCTGTACTAGCTTTTCAAACTTGCCTGCCAGCTCCACCTATCTGCTATTAGGTAGAAATCTCTTCAAAAATACCATATTAAACTCCTCCCAAGTTATGGTCACTACATCAGCAACCTAAGTGTTAACAAATAATCGTACTAGGCTCGAGCCATGCCTCAAAGTTTGAAAGCTGCTAGCTCTACTTGTCTATGGTCAGAACACATCGAAATCCAAAATATGTTCACCAAGTTATCCATAAACTCGTGTTAATCATGTTTTGTATCTGAACTGGAAAATGTAAAAGGGTCAATTCTCAAAAAATTCCAAAAATATCCATCAAAACTAGAATGATATTACTATGGTCTTGTCACAACTGGAACTGTAGCCGTGCTTGGCTGTGCACTAACTAGAGCCAGTTATCTGTTACAACTAGTGACACTCCTAATAAATTCTATCATAATCTATTGAAGCTCCTAAATACTTGTCAAAATATTCATTAACACGTCAGGGGCTACAAAGGATGGTGTAACACCCTCACAAAAAGTCAGCTTTGTAGCCTGCCTAACTGTCACGACTCGAAATCGGATACATAACTAGCGCAAGAGTTAGAATAAATTTCAACCTTACAAGCCTAACAAAAACACGAAATTTAACTGAATAGAAAAATCTGACATAAATCAAAATGAAATGCAGATCATACTAACTGAACTATCAACACAAAACAAAAATCCTATCTGCAGTCAGATGGAGCATACTAAAATTCCAGGAATACAAAGTCTGATAGAAATTGAATAACTAACTCTGAAAATAAAATCCAAACAGAAACAACAGATAATGCAGATTCCTCTCAGATAGCAGGATCCACTGGACCAACATACTTAAAAATCTAGAAAAAAATAAGGGTGAGTCTACAAACCTAGTGAATAATAGTCTGCATCTATGAGAACAAAGGACATGCATATGATATAACATGTAATTTACTAAAAAATAGAATTTTAAACCAAAACATTTCCATAATTTAGGAATATAAAGTCTGATAGAAACTGAATAACTAACTTTGAAAATAAAATCCAAATAGAAACAGTTGATAATGTAGATTCCTCTCAGATAGTAGGATCCACTAGACCAACGTACTCAAAATCTGGAAAAAAAAATTGTGAGTCTACAGACCAGTAAATAATAGTCTGCATCTGTGAGAATAAAGGACATGCATACTGATATAACATGTAATTTACTGAAAAACATAATTTTAAACCAAAACATTTCCATAATTTAGGGAGCTCATATCTGGAATGTAACATATATTGAGAAAATAGGAATGTGACACACAGTCAGCCGATAAACAGATGGCGACACATAGTCAACCAGTAAATAGGACGATGACACACAATTAGTCAGTAAATAGGATGGCGACATATCAGTTTGCTTGGATAACAGGATGGCAATATATCAGTCTGCTCAGATAACAAAACGACAACATATCAGTCATGTTGATAAACAGGATGGCAACATATCAATCTGCCCAGATAACAGGATGACAACATATCAGTCTACCCGCATAACAGAGCGAAAGCATACCTGCTATGCCGATAAACAGAAATTAGAAAGTCTAGCACCATCAGCCCTGCTAGATGAGGACATGTACAGGGTGCAAATTAGTCTAACGCAGATAAACAAAAATTAGAAAGTCTAACATCATCACCCATGCTAGATGGGGACCCGTACAAGGTGCAAATAAGTCTAACGCATACTGTCGTTAGCTGCAATGTTCTAAAATTTGAAACTCTCTCAAATCATTTTTTTCTAGAAATAATAGAACAATTTAACAGAATATTTCCATTTATTGATATAAACTAAATTAAATGTAAATAACAGATAGGTTTCCAAAATAATTTCAAAAATTACATGCATGTCCCTTGTTATACAATTTAACAGAATTTAAATTAAAATTTTTGAAAAATAGATGTATAATATAAAACTAGATTTATTTCAGATATGGAAAGCAAAAAAGCTTATAAATACACATTATTATTCACAGAACGATGGAACCAAGAAATCTAATATCTGACCACATGGGCTCAAATAGAATCGTACGAGCAATCTAAAAATCATGAAATAACAACGTATTTCAATTCATGCTTCTAGTAATCAATTAAAAGAAATTTCCTAATCAAGGACTCAAACAAAATTCTAGGTTTTCGTGCCCGAACCCATACTACGACCACTAAAGTCTCGAATCGGTCAAATAAATCATAAAGCAAGTACCCAAATTATGAACCACTCTCATAAAACATAAAAAACCAGTTTTTTAAATCTCAAAACTATCATGAAGTGTTCTAAACCGATCATGAACCAGCCACTAAAGGGCTAAACTGGCCATGAATCGGTCATTAGAAGGGCGAACCGGCCATGAACTGGACTTTAAATCATTGAACCTGCCATAAATCAATCTCTATAACATTGAATTGGCCTTGAACCAGTCTGAGAACCACTGAATTGGCTAAAAAGACACTAAACTAGCCCTTTATATGTTGAACCAGCTGGTTTTATGCATTTATTCCCTTGAATCGAGCCAAAAATAAAGTTATTTTCACTGAACCGGAATTAAATTAGTTGATTTAAGTATTTATCTAATTTATTATGCAATGAACTAGAAATAAACCGGTCAAAATCCATGTGAATCAGCCTTCTCATTTTTTTCTAAATTCATTTCTCTATTTTTATTATTATTTTAATTATTCCAAATCTGGATCCCGGATTCTAGGTTTGGGATTTTGGGTTGCGCTGAAACCCAACCGAGCATGCCCAATCCACAGCCCAATAGGCTGTAAAACAAAAAATAAGTTTTGGCCAAATGCTCACAGCCCACCCAATGGACCTAGCCCAAAACAGAACCCAAACCTTTAGCCAAGCCCGAACCTTTCCGGTCTTCCTTTTTAAGCTGGTTCGCAGCAAAACCGTAAATAGAATTGAGCAACTTACTTGGAAAATTTGATGTTATTCCAAAACTTAGTCCTGTGACGGTGACTGGGACAAACAGGTGATGGTGGTGATTCAAGAGTTGGAAGAATCAATCAATGTTGTGCAAGTATTTTCTAGAAAAATCGAGCCACGAACGCAGTCCGATGTCAATCGATTTTCTGGAAATTCATCATAGCTTATGGTCGATTGCGTAAAATAAATTGAGGGATTTTCTTCACTCATCACACTCACACATATATTCAATAAAATCTCAAGTAAATCGTAAATGATTTGCTCGAATTTTTGATATCCATATTTGTGAAAATCCGAAGGAGTTATCCAAATTTGAAATTTTTTGATTTCTTCCAATTTAGTCCCTAGTTTCCTGATTCTGCTCGATTTAGTCCATAATTGTTCTAATTAATTAAATCAGGTCCCTCTAAGACTTAATTTTCTAAAAATACCCAAAATTTTGGGGTATTACACTAACTGTCCTCCTTCCTCCCCTAGGACAACCTCTCCCTCAAGACTGAGGAAAGGCTACTCCACTTGAGGGATTTTTAGATGCTTCAGGATCCACAATCTCTCACGAGAGAGAATGTGTCTCACATAGAGAATCCATCTATCAAACAGAATATTAGAGATTAGAATGATGCTACAATAGGCAAGTGTTAGGAACTCGAACACAGAAGTACAAATGACATCCTAATAGGCCTTTAGCAGTCTTTTTATTATAAAAATGGGGCCCTCACCCTCAGAATAAAAATACTGTAAAAGAACCTTGCTCTAACCTCTTGCTCTGATACAAATTTTGTCACGCCCCAAAACTAGGTACATGACTGGCATTGAGATTGGATCATCAACTCCAGTAAGCCTTGGACATAATGAAAGATTGTAATTTAAACAAATCCGATATAACATCCAAAACACATACAAACAAATGGATTTTATTTAAGAAGCAAAATGGAGCAGCTCTGAAGCATAAACAAATAACAACGATGTCGCCCATACCCAAGATCAGGCTCGTCAAAGATATCTCATACACGTCCAATGACACGTATAGTAAGACAAACCAATGTTACAATTTGAAAAATGTTGTGAAATGGGTGAGTATAAAACTTATTGAATGATAATACAAACTTTAGTCATACTGGAATCACATACTAAATTAGAACTAGAACTAGAATCAGAACCAGAACATGCACAAAGCACATAATGCCAGAACACAATCGTATTCATTCGAAACTCATATAACTAAAACTAAAATAACTCACAATATATGATTTTTAGAAAATACATATAATAGAGGCATATTTCAAATATTTTTCAAACTAATAACATATACATATTCATTTCAAATCTGAAGCAAAGTATGTAATATTTCAGATCGGCTCATTGCATTTCAAAACAACTCTAGAGTACATGTCCTAAATTTATTATTCCAATCAATAAATCACATCATAATAATGAATTTATTCATCTTGTAAAACTCATTTTTGTGATAAATAACTGACTAATATCTAAAACATGTAAATAGAATAAGTATTATCACTCATAGTATAAGTCGGAGCCAAAATCCAAATTTTTAAATAACGAGCTTAAAGGTCGTAGCATGCCTCCTTAAGCCTATCTACAATTACAATGATTTAAAACCAAAACAAAACTAAAGCTCAACCTAATTAAGGACTTGAGTCTCATAAAACGGGCCCTAACTCTATTTTCAGAACTTTAGCATACATCTCAAGGTTCATTACTTAACACCTTGACCTAAAATGAACCTTGAACATGACTAATTTTATATAAAAACCCTTAAACTGAAATAAACCAATCTCAAATATCCTCGAACCAGCTTGAACCAGTCATAAACATCGTTGAGTTGGCATGAATTGGCCTCAAATACCACTGAAATGGCTTGAATCGGCTTAAACATCTCTGAACCGATATAATCTAGCCTCAAACACCACTAAATTGGACCCAAACAACTTAGAATTGGATTGAACCTAAACACCTTAGAACTGGACTGAATTAAACCCAAATACCTCAAAACTGGATTGAACTAGACCAAAATCTCTTAGAACATGACTGAACCACACCAAAATCACTCAAAACTGGACTGAATTGAACCTTAACTATACAGAACTGGATTAAATTAGCTTGAACTAGCTTAGATGAGCTAGACAGTACACCGAGTCAAATTGAATTTGACTTGATTGAGCTAGATTGGCATGAATTCGAATGCAATTTGAGTCCTTTTTCTTCACTTGATACTCAAATTTGAACCTGATCGCTTGTAATTCCAACTCCAAAGCCTCAAAACTGTAAAATTCATGAATTTGAAGCTTATCTCACTCTCCAATTTCAATTGAAGGTTGAAAATTTGAAGAACCTTGTTGAACGATACAATTTATAGGCTTTATTCATGAAATATTTGGCCAAAAGTGGTGAATCTTAGAGAACACGAGCTCTACACCCCCGAGCTTCCAAACTAGAAAAATTGGAGGAAAATATGAACTCTTTTTGCAAAATCAATCGAGGGTTTTTTTTTTTGTGTTTCTAAAAAATGAACCTATTTAAACTAAGAAGGTTGGTTAATCAAGCACCAATCGCTCAAATTTCTCCAGATTCTTTAGTCGACAACCATCTGAAATTTTTGGTGTCCTTTCAATTTGGTCATTTCTTCTTCATTTTTTCTTCAATTTGGCCCTCGCATGTATCTGTTTTAGTCCCCTGACTTCATGTGCCTTCACTTTGGTCCTTCCTCTTCAAATCCTTTCAATTAGATCCTTGATAGTTTGAAATTTAGCTCCAATTTTCCTGATTTCTCACTCAGATTTCTAGTTCTTTTAATTTCTTCTCTTACACCCTCCAAAATTTGTGATTAAGCCTAGATACTTCCTATTTCATGCAATTAAACCCTCAACACTAATAATAAATAAATTTGGTCAATTAATTTAGTAAAAATAGGGTTATTACATGAAATTCATCAAAAACTTAGAAATTTAATTGTTAATTCTCCTCTTCCAATCTTCCAATGTATAAAAAAATTAATTTCTAGGTGCTTAATTAAATAAAGAGCGCAGAAATAATTAAGAATTGAACCATTGACCACTAATAAAGCTAAAAATAACTTATTACTTGGGTAAACATTAGATACTTCTATCATTCTCTTTAGATTGGGGGTTCTTTGCGTTTAGTGTTCTTTGGGTTTCTCTAAAGGTTTTTGGGGTTTTGGCGGTGGTTGGTTGTGGGTGGTGGTCCTTTGGTAGGCGCGGTGTGGTTGTTGGTTGTTATGTCTTCAACACCCCCCCCCCCTCTCTTCGCTACAGTTTTTGTTTTCTATTTTTCTTTCTTTTTTTTTTTTTGGGGGGGGGGGGGGGGGTTTGTAGGATCTAGTCCCTGTTTGGGGCTTTGATGATTTCCCGCACCAAATATTGTTGGAGTCCGTAGATTTTGGCCCGGTTTGAATTTTTTTCCCTCACCTTTCGAGATTAATATCTCGATCATGTATAATGATATGATATGAATCTTTATTTTTTTAAAATAAAGGGGAGGAAAAGTCTCACTGTACGATTAACATTTCCATCTAAAATGCCGAGGTTTTCCCTCCATATGAAACCAAGAATATCTAAATCTAATCAACGGAATATTCCGCACATTCTATAGTTAGTCTGAAGGTTTCTTTCCTCCAAAACTTTTGGCACTGTAGCCATTCAAAAAAATTAACCAAAAGGGAAAACACGAATAAACACTCTTTATACATACGTGTCCTGATAGAAGCAAAAATTTAATAGCAATAGGAATTAGTTATTATTCATTTAATTTTTTGGGAGCAAATGCAGACAAACACAACATGACGAAGAGATTCTCCATAATCTAGCTATGGGTGGTGAGGGGAGAGGAGAGTACTTGGTGTTGTAAAAGGACAATAATAGCAGGCTCCAAGTGATGACCGGTTCACTTCAAGAGAGTTGGAGTAGTGCTGTTTGATTCTCATTTACCACCCCACTTTGTTTCCAAACTGTTTTGGTTGCTGAACCATCTGGTTGAGGAATCTTGCATTACCTTTTTCTTTTTGCTTTTCGAAAACAGAAAACAGAAAACAAAAACCATCTATACTATTTATCAACTCATAGGATATTCTTTCAGGTACCCAGCCCTCTAGAAACCTTATACCCATATGCCAAAACAAATCAACTGTCTTCGGTTATCTAAATATAGGCTGATATGGGTTGTGCGGAGGGAAGAGTTAAAGGAACAAGGGTATGGCTTAGTTGGTTTGCCATCAAATAACTTTAAGCACTCGGCGGTAAAATTGTCACGTGTTCGGCAACACTAGCAAATTGGCAAAGTTGTCGCGTGCACCATTGTTAAGGGGTGCGCTATGTAGCTACTGTATTGTAAAAGTTAACTAATATTGTTTGTCGCCTTACTCTCTTAGGTTGTTTGACATCTTTCAAAATAAATAAATAAATAAATAATTCTTCATTTTTCTCTCTCTTTCCTTGAAACCAATACTTTGAAACTTGGATTGGACCGACCAGTTACAACGGTTTGATCATAAATCAACTTGATAAATGGTCTAAATGAAACTCTTTAACTAGAGTTAGAGTATGACCAATCAAATTTGATAAAAATTGGTCAAGAATTGGAAAAATTGATTGATTTTGATCCATTTGGTACAATCAGTTTAAAATAATGTATTTATTAATTTTATTTGAAACTTTTATTTTTAAATTATGAAATTTAAATTATATCATACTCGTAATAAAATAGAGAATATTATCATTTTTTGTGATTAAATAATATATTTATTAATTTATATATTTTAAAATTTTTTATTATTAATTGATTTAATTGATGATCAAATTGATTGAATCGTGATTTTACTAATTTGATCACTGATTCGAATTTTAAAGCATTGCTTCAATTGAAAATCACGCAATAAAGATTTTGTGTTATATGCACATTCAACTATTTAAAATCAACAATAATATGTCATAACACACGTGATCTAGTGTAAGCAACACGTGCAATTGTCTTTTGATTAAATACTACTACTTAGCCTGTTGACAAAAGTTGTCACATGCACCATCTTTAGAGTGTCTTACTATCTTCTTGTTTGTCGTGTTCTTTGCTAGGTTATTTGAAATCTATCAGACTATGCTTTGCTCCCCATCCGGCTCTTATCTTTCAGTCAAGTCCACAAATTTTGATTTGTTTTATTCATATTTCAAACTTTTTATAAACTTCTCATTCTAAAAAAATTAATAAAATGACAACATAAATTTATACGAAAATGATAATACGATAGAGTGTGAGACGAAGAATCTAACATGAAATATATGAAACGACAGGAAAAACATGACAGAATATCTAAAATATAATTGTTTGTAAGAGATCGTGGAATGTGATCTTGGTAGACATGCGATGCATCTTTGATTTTCACACATGGTATAGTCAAAAAGTCTATCATGAATAGCCTGAAAAAGGCACCAAAATCTGCTGGTTAGTAGTGCAGGATGGGCTATAAATAGGCTTGCATCATGCCCAAGATTCCTATAACACAAAATAGCACTGCAGAACACCCGCATACAAGTTAGATGGCATAAGGTCCGTTAAGATAATTTTTGATCAAATAAAACTAGTAGCAGGGATATGAATTGAATGAAATGGTATAAAATTAAGATTTTTATAAATATATTTGGTATATATTGATAGAATGAAAATTTATATTCTATTATTATATCTTGGTATACTGAAATAGATGTAAAAAAGTAAAAAAAAATATGTTAAAAGACAAAATATCTTTTATTACGAAGATTTAAAGATTTAAAAATAACTTTTAATAAATTCTCAATATATTAAAAAATTAATTTTTTATTCTAATATTAAAATATCAAATTTATATATATGTGTATTTGTATATATATATATATAATAAGTTATATATAAATATAATAAATTATATAATATATATAATACAATATGTCAGATTATATAATTTATTATATTATACTATGTATATATAATAATAGTATATTGAGATATAATGTTGTAAATATTTATAATTTTTTTATCTATATGATATTTTTATCATTTACTTAAAAAGTAAAGGATATTATAATAATTATATACTTGAACGAGGATTTCATTAGGGAATGAAATTTTCATTTCCTAGAGAATGAATGTTCCCATTTTAAAGTGCTTATCAAATATATATTTTTTAAGATTCTCATTCCTATTTCCATTCATATTCCTATTCGCTCAACATTATTCCATCGTACCATACATTACTTTAGGGTCTTGAGAGTTTTTGAAAAATTAGAAATGAATGTTGGAAATAGAAGTTTGTATTAAATTAATTTTAATTAAAAATAGAGTGCGTCTATATTTTATATGTAAAAAAACTCCTAAAATCAGTGAAGTAGTATTTAAAAAATAATTTTTATAAAATAATAGTAAAGAAATTTTTAGAACAAAAAAATTATTTTACTCTTATATATACTTTTGATTTTGACTAGAATTTTTTTTTTGTTCTAGTAGTCACATGAAATGGTGAACTGTGGGGCACTGTGTGCGACGATCTAGGTTGGGTTGTCCGTGGTAGGGGGTAAGAAAGAGACACCATTGCTGGGAGAGTTGACTATGTTATGGTGGCTGATTGTTAGATGGGTAAGCAATTAAGAGAAGAAGAGGGAAGACAGAAGATGGGTGGAAATAAAAATAAATGTTGGAGGGCAAAAATGTCAAAAAGTCTTCTCTCAATGCTTTTATTTAATTACAAATATGTTATTGAAACTACAAAGTGTCCCTCCCTCAACTTAAAGCTCTTGCTTTCGCTTTATTTTTTTTTTTCCAGTAAAAAGATTAGAAATAAAAGCTAGAAGCTGACTTGCAAACACTCGAGAAGCTAGAATATGCATCCAGCTGCGCACAATCACTTATTACACGCTCACACACTACCTCAAACCTCTTCCTTCGTCCTCCTTCATCCTTCAGAAACTATAATAATAATTACTAATAACACTGTCCACTTGTTTATTTGAATAACTTTCAACATGTTAAGATGGGGTTGGATTAGTCTAAACTTTGGGCTTTATTTCTTTTTATAACAAAAAGTGAAAATAGCTAGACATGATGATTTTGTAATTTTGATAAGTTTATAAAGTTAGAAAAATTTTAAGTAAGAAAGGTTATTCGAAATAAATAAACAACTAAACAGACCAATAAATAAAAATCGTTGTCTGATGATGTTGCACAAGAAAAAAGACTTCATAATCCCAAACTAAGCGGCCAAAACCAAGTACAAGGACAAAATAAGACCTAATTCTAACTCTAATCTACATATTTATATTAATATCATGAAGGCGATAAAATTTATTCAATTTAATCCTTATTTCATATCTAACCTCTAATTATGTCTAACTCTTAAAATATTATCTCCCTTCCATCTCTTTAACAGAAAATAACAAATTTAACTTTTGTATTTGGTCAAATTAGTCTTAAAATTCCACCCAACAGTGTACACACCAAACCACTAATGCTATGTTTAGTTTGTCTTGCCAGATTTTGGTATTAAATGCAAATCTCATGTGTGGATGTTTGTCAGAAATTATTTTTATATGAGTCCGTCAAGATGCACTTAAAATAGGAGGATAGTTGACCATCCTGTCACATGTCATCGTCTGCACCATCCCTTGGTTTACCCCTACATCAAAATCATTCTAGTGTTCTGCATTCGCAGCATATGTTTTACATCCTTTAACAATTTGACTCTCTCCTAATAATGCTTTTATTTATCTGTTTTAATAGTTAGATCATCAATTAATATTTAAATAAAGGTTAATTTAAAAAAATAAAAAAAAAAGAACAATCCAATCGAAATGAGGGAGAGGTTGCTGTTAGGTCAGATTGTAGTTATCAACTTCCTACTAACTTGGAAATAACCCAGCTAGGATCATGTTCGTTACCACTCAATCTCACTCAAACATCTAAACATAATATATATATATATATATATAAATAGATTAATTGACATTAAATATAAGTATAAAAGATTTACACCAAATTTTATACCGTTAATTTGATTCAAATCAACGACAAAATTAATTACAGTTGTGTTTCAATAATTTTTAATAATTAATTTACAGTTAATTAATCTCATTAGTTAATTTTTACCAAATTAATGATATAAAATTTGATGTAAATTTTTTACACTTATACCGATTACATTTATTTATTATATATATATATATATGTGTGTGTGTGTGTGTGTGTGTGTGTGTGTGTGTGTGCATATTCTTATATATAAAACAAACTCCCCTCCTCCTTGCTTCAATTCCATCGTGTGATTCACGTCTCTATTTTCTCACCTACTTGAGTTTCTCCTTCTTCCCGTTGCTCTCGCTCTCTCTCCTCTTTACCGTTGAACCCAGCAAACATTTATCAAAATTAAGCTCCACATCCACATAACAATTTGGAAAAATCCATTCAAATTCATCCCTATAATCTCTCCCAATATCTGCTTATTTGATAAGCCTAATCCATAAGCCCCAAAATCTTGGAGAAAGACCTAGAGAGAGAAAACAAAAGGGTTTTTGGGTTTATCGATCTGAGTTTAACTCGGTCTTTTGTCTTTCAAATTGCATGAACTCCATTAATGGATTACTCCAGAGAAATAGGAGCTAAAACAGTTCACGACCATTTCGAGCCCAAAATGGCCACATCTTCGTCACTTAAACGGGAATGGGTTCCGGTTCCGATCATAGTGGGAGCGGGTCCATCTGGGTTGGCCACGGCCGCCTGCCTTAAAGAGAGAGGGGTACCGGGCCTTATTTTGGAGCGAGCCGACTGCATAGCCTCGCTGTGGCGGCACAAGACGTACGACCGGCTCCGGCTTCACCTCCCCAAGCGCTACTGCGAGCTCCCGCTCATGCCCTTCCCTCGAATTTCCCAAACTATCCCACGAAACAACAGTTTATTTCCTACTTGGAGTCCTATGCAACACGGTTCGGGTTGGACCGGTTTTCAACAGGACGGTAGTAGGCGCGGAGTTTGACGGGGAATCCGGGTTGTGGCGGGTTCGGGTTTCCGGTTGAAAATGGAGGAGACGGAATACGTTTGCCAATGGTTAGTAGTGGCAACTGGGGAGAACGCAGAGGAGGTTTTGCCGAGAATTGAAGGGATAAGTGAGTTTATAGGGCCCATTGTTCACACTAGCAATTATAAGAGTGGGGAAGGGTTTAGGGGGAAGAAAGTTTTGGTGGTCGGGTGCGGGAATTCGGGTATGGAGGTGTGTTTGGATCTTTGCAACTACGATGCTCAACCCTCCATTGTGGTTCGAGATTCAGTGAGTTCTCTTCCACCCTTTTTTTTACTTCAAATCTTTTATTTAATTATTTATTTAAATTTAAGTAAACGGGCTTTGCTGTTTAAAGGAAGCAGTATTGAAAAAGGAATTTTAATTAGATTTTAAAAAAATAAAAAATGAAAGTTTTGGCAGATCACTTTATTAGAAGAGGGTTGCATGCGCAGTACTATTCCGAGCAGCTCCAAATTCTTTCATCCCACGCTCTGTGAATTCTTCCCTGCAAAGCACCGCACGCCAGTTCTAAAAGTTGGTCATTCAAGAAAATAAATAAATAGATAAAAGGTCCCAAAAGTTGCATGAAAGTAATGGGGATAGAAGATAGATGCCATGGTACCTTTCATTAGGGGTGGCCTAAAGCATCGTCTAAACTCTCTTAAGAGAAACCTTTCTCTGGATTGCAGGTGCATGTGTTGCCGCAAGAGATTTTTGGAAGATCAACTTTTGGGTTGTCCATGTGGTTGCTCAAGTGGTTCCCTATGCGGGTTGTGGATCATTTTCTACTCCTCATGTCCCGACTCATGCTTGGCAACATAGCTCGGCTCGGTCTCACCAGACCCAAGCTCGGTCCTCTTGAACTTAAGAGCCTTACCGGCAAGACGCCAGTGTTGGATGTTGGAACACTAGACAAGATAAGAAGAGGAAGCATCAAGGTTGGTTCTAAAACCCATGAAAGAAATTATTCAAATATTAATTACCCTTAAAGTACTAAAATAATTTATGACTACAGAAATTAAGTTAAAGAAATGACATGTCAAACTTAATCAACTTTAATTTTTCTCAGTTTTATATAGTTTTGTTATTTGTTTCATCTAAAATAACAAAATGGATGGTATTGAACTTATTTTAGGAGTTGTAATTAACTTAGAAAAGAAAGAAAAGGTAATAATAGGTCCAGAACTTGTGGTTTAGAGAAGCAAATGATCTATAAGTTAATAATAAAAATGGTATGCAAAAGGTTGGTTGGCTATATGAAGATAAAATAGCATATATATAGTTGGTGATGTGCACTTTCACCTTTTGTGTAGGTTTGCAAGGGAATAAAGAGACTAAAGCGTCAGTCAGTGGAGTTTGTAGATGGGAGGGTGGAGAATTTTGACGCTATCATCTTGGCTACTGGCTACAAAAGCAATGTTCCTACTTGGTTGAAGGTATCTGATCTATATATTCATCCTTTTTCTTGGTTTTCCTCCTCCATGAACCACAGATAGTTGCTATCTTAAAAATTTATCTTTATCCATATATATCAAAGATCGATAAGAAGATTCAGAAGGGCTTGAAACTGATGTTTTCAGGAGGACAAATTTTTCTCTGAGAAGGATGGTTTTCCAAGGAAACCATACCCATTTGGATGGAAAGGTGAAAATGGATTGTATGCTGTCGGATTCACTAAGCGTGGACTGCTTGGAACGTCATTGGATGCACGAAGAATCGCCCAAGACATCGAGCAACAATGGAAAGACAGGCCAAGCAATCTAAGGCACCATATAATTGAGATCAAAGCTTTCAGAGACTAGCTGGAGAGTTTGATATTGGAGAAAATGAAATAGCTTTAGTCCTTTCATTTTCTTTTTCTTTCTTTTTAATTTCTTTTTCTGTTAGGTTTATTTTTCTGATGGAGCAGAGAGGTAGGAGTCGTTTCGAGGTGGTGTTTTGGTGGGTAGGTTAGCAATTGTGCACAAATATAGGTTTGTATTAGATTCGGGATGGATGTACATAGATTGCCCTAACTAATAGAACATTAAATTTTGAGTTTCTTTTTCTCTTTTTTTTTTTTTTTTCTTTTTTCGTGCAATATAAATGCACGAGGCTTAGTTCTTGCCAGCCCACTTGATTTCACTACCATAAGAACATATCTTATCCTTGATTTCTATTTATGCTTTAAGAATCGATATTAAAACTATGAGGTAAGCTTTGCATAGGGACCATCTAAGTGTACTTTTGCAATAAATTAAAATAAAAATAGCAATAAAATTTAAAGAGAGAGATTCTAGAATGAAAGGGAAAAAGGAGAGAGATCTTTAAGCCTGTATACAAAAGGCCTCATGTAGGGACGGATGGGTTGCTTCAAGTTTTACAAGTAGCTTTCACAAATTTGCAGTCAATACAAACTGAAAGTCTCCATCCTCATCATCTTATCATTCAGAGAACTAGCTCTCCGTCATCGCTACCAACTTGGCCCACTGTCACAACTTGTTTGTTTGATAGCAAAACGCTGAAATAAATGGATAATAACTGCTAAATTTTAGACAATAAAATCCAAAGTATTTTGGTACATTGTGTATTCCTTTAAGAGCACGTACATACAGCTATATATGCTCAGGAAAATCTATAAATTTACATGAACATCATTGGTATAGCTTTAAGATGTTTTACATATTTTTTTGTGCAGTTTTTTTTTTTTTTGTTGGTTAACATGCCATAAAGCTTGGTGCCAGACACTCCGTTCATACTTGTCTTAAACTTCATAGCTGTTAAAATTAACCTTCGTTTCATGTTGATATTACAAATGTTTCATTTCACTGATTATTTGTTGTAAGTTAGGGCATGTTTGATTTGCAGACTTTCTTGAGAATCTAGCTATTTTGTTATGAAAGAGAAAAACCACAGTTTGTTTCTTTTGTTTTTCTTTCCTTAGCTTGTTTGTTTAATTGGAAAAAGAAATGCTTTTCTTAGGTGTATTTGGTTATCTCTAAAAAAAGAATAGGAAACATGAACGTAAAAAAGCTCCTAACACAAAACCCTAAAGAGTATGCACTTTTGAGAACCAAAATGACCCTCCTTTTTTATATATGTATTCTCAAATTTTCAATATACTTATCTCTATTTTGAATATTAGATCATAGATATTCCAAACATTTGCAGTGTCATAACTTAAAAATTCTGAACGTACACCAAACATCTGCTGGACGTAAATTTGACCTCATTCTTTTTCCTTTCTTTTCTTTTCTTTTTCCTGCGGGTGTGGGGAAGATAGAAGCTACTAAGAAAGAAATTGATACAACTTGCACGACCCGAGAATGAAACAGGTCATAACAATGGTATGTATCTAGCTAGCTAAGATTCAAGGTGTTGCATGAGTAGATGTTAGGGTTTATTCCAACCGAATGGTGCTGATATATGAAGACATACAAACCCAATCATGGCCAGTGAGTTAATTCAATGGGGGAGAAAGAGGGAGAGAGAAGCATCAACATGAAGGGGGCTATTTTCTTGGGATATCCAATTAAAAATTTGAAGGAGGTGGACTGCAAATTATTGTTCGGACGTCCATGTTTTTATTAGATATAGAGATGATAAATGAAAACAATATTATAAATTTATTGAGAAAATTTCGAAGTTAAATTCTTGACTTTTCATAGCAATTTGGGTCTTAATTTGATGATGTTTAGGAATTCAGTTCATCAGGGTTTTAATTTTGCTTGTCAAGTGCGTTCGGTATGATTGCTGAGTTACTATTTTGTTCTTGCGGGTTTTATTTTATATAAAATGAGTTTGTTTAAAGTGAATTTATAGAAATTCGGTTTAAATAAAATTGATTTAGAGAAAATAAATTTAAATAAACTAAATTTTGTTATTTGATTATAGAGAATGGAAAAATAATTTAATAAATATTTAAATGTACAATTTATCAATTTAATTCAATTTTTTGATAAAATAAGGGGCTGGAGCCAAAAAAAGTAAAAACACTAAAAGATTACATCACAGAGTAGGATTACTCCAGCATAATCAGCCCAAAAAAGATCAATTCTTGAAGGAGGATGATTATGCTCGTGAAGATCATGGTCATGCTGAAAACTACAATTGGCTAGCCAATCTATATAGACACTATTTTACCAAGTATGAATAACTTGAAGTCTCCAATTTTTCTATACAAGGACTTGAGTATTTTCCTTGTTGTGCGATTAGCAAAACGTCCTGGTTGACCACTGACTTTTTTTTTTTCTTTTCCTAACCCTTCCAATGGGTTTATAAAAGTTTTCATAATTTTCTTTTATATATTTTAAAAAATATTTGACTAAGCCAGCCTATTTAAGTCCCCCAGATTACAACCGAGGGGCTAGTAAAGCCCAAGGAACTTAGGCCAAGGCCGGGCTCACCCATAAACCGGTATAGGGCCTAAATCACTTAACTTGTCAACATATAATTAAACTGATTTAGTCGATTAATTCAATTTAATTTTAAAAATTATACTTTAAAATTCAAGATTATTTTTATTGTATAGATGAATTAATATTTACCACTTACGTACATTTTACATACAGAGATACACACATAATATAATTTTCTTTCTTCATGATTATGTATGGGTGAAGGGTGGTGAGCTGAGCATAGTCCACAGGCATGCGACAGGCGAAAGGGGAATTAGATGAACAGCTCACGACTCACAAGTGCAGCTTTCTCTATTGTGAGGTAAACATGAGGGTGCACGTGGCGATGGTTTCTGGTCCATCAAGCTGACGAAGAGAAGATTACTGCTGCTTCTATGGTTGGTGGTCCAAAAGATATTAATGAACACCGACTGTTTCAACAATTGTGGTTTCTGCTGGACCAAATTACGTCCAGTCCATTCCACCTATTATAGCTATTATAAATATTAGGCAGAAAACAAGTATTTCATGAATTTGTTTTCAAAAATATTGGCAAAATTGTTTTCAAAATCAGAAGTGTTTCGTGACCCTTTCTTGTAAATGTAACTACAACTGTATTTATGGACTATTAAGATAGAATAGAATTTTTATTTTTATCTTGTCTCAATTTTTACATGTTAAAATATTTGATCATATTTATCAAATTTCTATCTCTGCCATAAGTAGTTGTCTGGATTTCGAGATCAGCATTTCTTGCCCTTTTCCGTTTGTGGAGACACATAACACAGTGTCACTATAGCCTGTGTCGTTTTAACTTATTTGTGTTTTGAATGATTTCTCAGAGCTTTGCCACGCGTTGGACACGTCAACATAGTTCATTGATAGCAACATGCTAACACATGTAATGCATCATGGTAAACTTAATTTTTAGTAGTAAAAATACTATGATGAATATTTGAGGTTGATGTTTGTCTAATGTAAAAAGCTATGAGCATTGAGACTACGAATCTCAAGGGATTAATGAACTTAGGGCTCATTTGGTATACGAGATAAGTGTGGATAAGGATAGTTTATCCACCCTTATCCTATCCTTATCTACGTTTGGTAGGTAGGATAAAATAGGATCGGATAAAATTCAGGCATGAGAGAGATTGGATAATAGTAAGGCCAAATTTGGATAAATTATACGGAAGAGAGGGGTAGGATAATTTTATCAAACCCCTACTAAAATGTTTTGGACAATAATACCCGAACTACTACCACTAGCTGCCACTTTTGCCACCTCCATCAAATAAGATAATTGTCCAGATCATTATGTGGTTAAGATATTTTATCTTAAAACTTGTCATATCTTATCATGTCTTATCCAACTTAGCAAACAACCTCTTAGATGAGATGTGAGCAAGATGCAGAAATCCAAGAAGGAAGAGGCAGTTATAAACATGTTGAGAAAAGTGGAGAAATGGCATTGAGGAAAGAATGTAAGGCCAAGTAAGGGAGACAACTCAGTTTGAGAAGACAACCAACAGTCACACACAACAAGTTCAGCTAAAGCAGCTCAACGATTCCCCCTCCCGAAAGATTGATCTTTTTTCTGACATTCTTTATAGGTTATTTCTTTAAGTCTTCTATACCCAGGTCTTGTAGCACAGAGCAGTTCCTAGCTATCCTAGCAATTAATGCCAAAGCAACAACCCTATAAAGAATCCCATCCGGAACTGTGATCTTCCCTTGGTCTTCTAATTGCTATTAAGCCACAGAGGATTCTAGGCATTTTGCCCTTCTAATTAAACACCTCTAGACATTCTAAAATTCACATTCTAGAAGAGGCGTTCCCAAGGTTTCACTGTTTTCAATGAAGCATTTCTATAGATTTTTGGAACCCTATCACCCTACAAGAAATATTGAAATTTTCAACAAAAAATTAGCATTGCAGGCATTTTGGACAGTTTACCAATGCAATTACCGAAATAAATTTGTTTCAAAAATTTTCCGACACATACCGGCGCAAATTTGTGTCGTAAATATTTTCAACACATTTACTGACGCTACCAATGAAATTACCGACATGAATTTGGATTAGAAAAAATTATCGACTCAATTGCTAACATAACTTTGCGTCGAAAAAATTTACTGATGCATATCTTTGCGTTGGTAATTTTTTACAAAATTAAAAATTTAAAATAAAAATTTATTGATGCAAAAATGTGTCGATAATCTTTTAATAAAATAAAATGTATAAATAGAAAATTACTGACACAAAATATTGCGTTGGTAATTTTTTTAAAAAATAAAATGTATAAAATGAGAAATTATTGACGCAAGGTAACACGTCGGTAATTTATTTAAAAAATAAAATTTTAAATATTTAAAATTACTGACACATAAGTCACGTCGGTAACATTTTCTTATTAGCTTAATCTATTTTCATTGCGCAGCAACTTTTATTTTTTATTATTTATTTATTTATTTATATTTATTTATTTACATAAAAATATTTAAATAAAAAATCTTAAATAAATATATGTCTATATGTGTATATATATCTATTATATAATATTTCTATATATATAATACACACATAAAATATATATATACATGTTTGTATATATTATATTAGTTTGATCATACATATATAACACTTTATTTTTATTTATTTATTTACATACAAATATTTAAACACAAAAACATAAATAAATATATATATGTCCACATGTATACATATATATCTAAACGTATAATATTTATATATATATAATACATACTTAAAATAAATATATACTTATTCATGTATATAAATCTATAAAAAATATAATTTATATATACATACACATATATTTACACATATATACAGACGTACACACGCAATTTTCATTTTTTTTATTAAGTCCAAATTTCATATATTTAATTAAGCCCGTTGACTTATGGTAATAAGTTTGAGTTTCTTCAATTAAGTCCCTAATTTTCGATAATTTTTAATTTTTCAATTAAGTTCAAATTTCATTTCTTTGATTAAGTCTATTGACTCAAGGTAATAACTTTAAATTTCTTCAATTAAGCCCCTAGATCCCAGAATTTTCATTTTGTTCAATTAAGTCCAAATTTCATATATTTAATTAAGCCTATTTACTAATGATTATAATTTTGAATTTCTTCAATTAAGCCCCTAATCTCCGATAACTTTTAATTATTTCAATTGAGTCCAAATTTCATTTCTTTAATCAATCCCATTGACTCAAGATAATGACTTTAAATTTATTTAATTAAGCCCATTGACTCTTAGCAATAACTTTCGATTTCTTCAATCAAGATTCTAATCTCCTTGAACTTTTAATTTTTTCAATTAATCCAAATTTCATTTCTTCAATTAATCCCATTGACTCAAGTGATAACTTTAAATTTTTACAATTAAGCCATTGACTCATGGCAATACTTTTAATTTCTTCAATTAAGCCACAAATCTCCTTGAACTTTTAAAATTTTCAAATTAAGTCCAAATTTCATTTATTCAATTAAGCCTATAAACTCAAGATAATAACTTCAAATTTCTTAATTAAGCCTCCATATCCCAGAATTCTCATTTTTTTTCAATTAAGTCCAAATTTCATATGTTTAATTAAGCCTATTGACTTATGGTAATAATTTTGACTTTCTTCAATTAAATCCCTAATCTCTGATAACTTCTAATTTTTTCAATTAAATTCAAATTTCATTTAATCAATTAAACTCATTGACTCAAAGTAAGAACTTTTAAATTTCTTCAATTAATCTCATAAACTCCTGGAATTCTCATCTTTTTTAATTACGCCCATTGACTCAGGGTACATGTATATGTGTATGCGTGTGTGTGTGTGTGTGTGTGTGTTAGATGCAATACATATATATATTATATGTATATAAGATATATATATTGCATCTAACATACACACACACGCACGTATATATATATATATATATATACACAACAATTATATATCGAGGCCAAGGATTGATGGGGTTACCAACGCAGTTGCATTGGTAATTCGAAATGTGTGTTAGAAATTTGATTACATGGTAGTCGAGGCGCGTATATCAATGGACTTACTAACAAAAATGTATCGGTAATACTTGCCTATAAATATTGCTCGCCTTCTTTCCCCACAACTTCCATTTCTCTCATTCCCTCTCTTTTCTCTCTCTGTACACTCATATCTCTCCATCCACTCTCAATCAGCATTGCTACTGCTCATCGCCGCCGCTCTACCTCTCTTCTTCCAATTTCTTCTTTGGTAAGAATGTGCATACACTCTGCTTAATTTTTTTAAATGCTGTGATATTTTGTAGTCTATTGGACATGGAATATTTTAATATGGTGAAAGTTTTGCGGTTTGCTTCTAGGTTTCTTTTGAACTCATAGTCATACTCGAATTAGGAAACTATAGCCTGCAACTAGCTATATATTCTTAGTTTAACATAGTTAAATCAAAAAAGTGGAGGCATACGATTTTGTGAGACATATCCACATTCAACGTGCATGCGTGGACACACCATGTGATGTTGAATTTTTCTTTCATTTTTTAAATTTGAGACACATAGTCTAGCAATTGGACACACATCTCTATGTCTGAGAGAATTTACGTAGCATTAAATCTTTGTAAGAATAATATGAAAGTGAAAGAAAATTGCCAATAACATAACAAAATATTTGTTATAAATTCATAATGATTTCTTAGTCATGTTATATGTGTCTAATCAGTGTCACTACTATTAGAAATCAACATTATTCTTTATCATTTATGCTGTTCATAAATATCTTAGTTATATATATTCATAATACAAATACATAAAACTTGTATGTTTTGGCTGTGCCCTTGTCCTAATCTTTCAAAATGACATATCAATGTGTATCCTTATGTATTATGCTTCCCAGTGTTTAAAATAATGGAATTTTAAGAATATGAGAAGCTTTGATTGATTCATGCGTGCAGCCTGCCACCTAAAGAATCATTGGTGGAGTTCCTAGGGTTTCTTCTTCTCTACTCTTTCTTCTTCATTTCTCTCTTGGTTATTTTTCATGGGTGCTGTTTATAGTTTAAGAAAATCCCCTCTACCTCATCTTTTTATTCTTCGAATTTCATTCTTTGCATTATTTTTTTTTCCTTACAAATACATTGAATGATTTATATTTGATAATATTAGACTAATTTTATTAATTTTGTAAAATTAATTTGTAATGATATGATTCCTATTATATTAATTGCAAAATAAAAAATTGGTATTTCCATGTTATTCTTTCAAGTTTCTGAATATTGAAATATCTCATCATTGAGAGTGAACTGTTACATTAATATGAAATGTTCCTATTTGTAAATAATTAATAAGGTTAAATAAGTTAATTAGCTATTAAAAAAATAATTAGATAAAAATATAGTTAATTCAATTTTAGAAATATTTTTATTGTTGAAATTTTTTTCCGGCAAAAATAATGATTTTCACAAATAAAAAAATAGAGATAACTAAATGAAAGATATAAGAAAGAAAATAAAAAAGAACTTACCAACATATTTATATCGCAAAAAAGTAATATCTTTTTGTTATTAAACATCTTGTTAGTAAATATAAAATTGTAACCCATGGTTTTGCTTAATATAGTATATATGTATTATAATTATATAATAAAAAAATAATAGAAAAAGTAAGGTAAGGCTAATATTAGTATATATTTAATGTTAAAAATTTAAAAATAATACTAATTTAATAAAATATTATAATTATTAATTTAATGAATTAAAATTCAAAAAACTAGACGTACAGTCCCTCACCTAACACATTCGAAACTCACTATCTTATGGTGACAATCTAGGATAATATAACATGATGCTAGCCAATCAATGCCAAGAATCACATCAACCCCAACATGGCCTAAAAGTAGCCAGCTCGCCGTGGAGCCTCTATTACTGACACTAATTGTGCAAGATCCACATACTTTAGTCACCCGAACTAACTCTTTAACCAAAGTCGTTACAAAAAACAGATGCTCTAACAATTCCGACTGTCTATTAAATCGAGTTGAGGAACACATTAAAATTTCAAAACTAGTAACTATATGGCATGCCAAATAGATAGAATTGTCCTTCACGCCAAAATTAATACACATGAATTACTAAAATAAACAAGTCATAACGTCAAAATAATTGGTTTGCTATAAAATTTTGCCTCTATTATATGTATATACATGGTTGCTGAAATTATTATGGTAGGAGTTATTCTGATTCAGTTTAGACAGACACTATGTGTCTTACGTGTGTTCTGTTTTTGGTTATGGCTCTGGCTTTGATTCTGTTTTTGATTCAGTATGGAATCCTGATATACGAGATGCGATATGGGATATGTGATATATGTGATTCGTGGTATGTGCCATCTCCGACATGGTATGTTCTGTCAGGAGATAAGATTCTAATTCTAGTTCTGATTTGATTCTAATTTTGGTTCTGGATTTGCCAATTCTCCCATGTGTTTTGTACTTGTGTTCCTGTGCAAGAAACCGGGTCTGTTACTCTGGTTTTCTGAGTAAGGAAGACAGACCTGGCTAGCAGCCAGGTCTGTCATGAGCTGGCTAGTCGGTTCAGCCCAGTTGGGCTAAAACTGACCGGTTCGAGGGTCAAGCTAGTTCAGTTAGGGACTGTTGATCAGTTCTTGAGCCAGCACATGAGGCACAATCAAGTTAACTTGGAGTTGGGGCTTGGGGGTCGCCGGTTCACTGGGAAATTAGCAAAACAGTGGCTGAACCAGCCGGTTCAGTGATGCAGGGCTGGTTCAACGCTTTAGAGGGCCAGTTCAGGGTTCGATTCGACCCAGATTCAGAAGATAGGATTGGTTCCCAGTCTAGGGGAACTTAGGGAAGAGACCTAGATCAAATTAGGTGGTGAATTGCTTGGGTTCACCCAACATTATCGGGATTATTAGCTAAACCAGCCTAATTTTGGACTTTTAAGCTTGATTTAGAAGCTGGGAAGGCCGGTTCACCATAATTCTTTGGGGGAAATGACCGTTCAACTGGTTTTATGTAGATGAAGCTGGTTCAATCAGGTTTATGTGGGTTTAACCTCGGTTCACCCCAAAATCATTGAAATTGTTGTCGGTTTTAGCGCCGTTCATGAGAGACATGGCTGGTTCAGCTTAATATTATAGGAAATCTGATCGGTTTAGCTAGATTTCTAGGGGATTTTGACTTGTTTAACCGGGTTCACTTGATTTGAAGCCGATTCGGCTTAGTTTAAGGGAGTCCCCACTGGCTCGATTGGGTTTGGTGGGAAATTCAACCGATTCAGTGATTTGGAGGTTGGTTCATGGGTATCAAAGATTTGGTCAAGTTAGGTTATATGAAAGGGGGCTGGTTCAAGCCGATCCACGAGAATAAGGAGCCAGTCCACCTTGGGTTTGGGATTTTATCTAGAATAGAATTAGGCTAGGGGGTTGTTCAAATAGTGATTTTTGACTTTATAATTTGTGGCAATTACAAATATGCCTGAGGATACACGCCTTGACCAGTGAGTCGTCGCTTCGGGCTTTAGATTCTAATTTCGACGAATACTGCGAGTGATATTACTATTCTCTATGTGTATGTTTTAAAAGCACGTTGCTCCTTTATTTGATAAAAATCTGATTTCTAATTTCTGAAATTTATCTCGGGACATGTATTGTGGAATATGTGTTGAATTCGTGAAATGTTCAGTATTGCATGAAATGCCTCCTCAGATGTATACCTATATATAATTGCTCATGACTTCTAAGCCTACATGTCAAGAGTACTTGATTTCTGACTCTAACGAACACGGAAGTGTTTCGACACTACGTGCCTTTTGTGATTCTGATGTAAGTTCTGATATGGGATCCCTGTATGATATGTGATCTGTGATATGTGGTTCTGTGATTCTGGTGCCTCCAATGTGCCATGATTTTCGTGAGATGAAATCTGCGACATGTTCCACATATTTTAACATCTGCTATGTTCGAAACTATACTCTGATAAATTATGTTATTAATTGAGTCATATTCTGTGTACTGTGTCCCTTATATGTCCCTGCATGGTAGAATAGCATTATCATTCACTGGGTTTATACTCATCCATTTTTCCGCCCTCTCTAGATTGTAGCTCCGATCAGGTGCCGAGCATTCCAGTGAGTAGACCAGTTCTCCGCGTCAACAATGAGGCACGGGCATTTTGTAAATCTTTCCTTTGTACTTTTAGTAGCTCCATGTACTGCTCGGATAAAGTTTAGCATGGTTATGGAATAAATTTGTATTTAACTATTTGACTAAAAGTTAAGTACGTAATATTAGATGTGTTGCGTTCGTACAAGTTATATGTGTCTGAGGCTTACTAGGGCTGGAGTGTCAGTCTTAGTGCCGTCACATGCTAGGTCGGGGCGTGATAGAGGTGGTATAAGAGCTTAGGTTGAATCTAAGGGTAAATGGAGCCAGGCTCTTCGGTAGTGTTTTTATTGTGATAGTGAGGGCCCCATTTTCATAATAAAGAGACTGCCGGAGACCTCTTAGGGTGTGTTATGTGTCAATTCTTAAATGTTGTTTATTTTGATACTGAAGTAAATTGTCATCTTGTTTTATAAATGGACCCTTCACGTGACGCATCGACGTCCCCTCATGATCTATAGACTCAGGAGTGTCAGGGGTTCTCTCAGGTTGTTACCCCCTCCACCGACGGGAGGGGATGGGCTACTACTTCTTCTGTGGGTCCCGATGTATTGATTGGTATTCAAACAAGTATTCAGGGACTTCAGCGTATTATGACCGAGTTTATGGGGAGTATTGCTAGTTCAAGTAGATCATTAGTTCCAGTTAGCACCCCATCAGGTACTGCCCCCATTTTAGTTGTAGCAGACCCCGATCAGTGCATGTCCGGGTTTGATGGATATTTTCGTGACTTTTTACGGATGGAACCTCCTACTTTCTTTGGTTTTGATACGAAAGAGGACCCGCACAAATTTGCGATCCTTTAGTGTTTTGATACCCGACGAGTGCAACTAGAGACTTTCAGACTTCGTGGGGTAGCTCAGGCTTGGTATGATCATCAGCTGACTCTTAGACTGACAGGATCCTCTTCGATGACTTGGAATGAGTTCTACACTAAATTTTTGAAAAGGTTTTTACCTAGTAGCAAAAGGGTGGAGCTAGCGGGTGAGTTTAAGTGGCTTGTCCAGCGGCTGGGGATGACCATATCAGAATACGAGAAAGAGTTTACTCGTCTCTCTCGGTATACTCCTGATCATGTTTCTGACGATGTCACCCGCGCTACGAGGTTTTTTAGAGGACTGTCACCTTCATTTTATTAGGCCTTGGCTTCTTATATGTGGACCTTTAGCTATGCTAGGGCAGTTGAGGCAGCCTATGCATTGGAGACTCCAGGCATACCGGGACAAGTTCTGGAGACACAGGGTGTTGTCCCAAAAGGCAACCCAAGAGGGGGGTGAATTGGGTTTTTATCGCGGAAGCTAAGTGTGTAAAAACAATAAAAATATTGAATCAAATAAACTAATACAATTCACCCAATAATAAATATAAAACAATTTCAAGTAAAGTAAAGAGAGTAGGAAAAGAGATGCAAACTCTTTTATAGTGGTTCGACTTGCTACCCAAGTCTACGTCCACTCCTTGAGCTCCAACTAGCCGAGGTTCCACTAAGTCTCTTGCACTTGACGGAGGCAAGAAATTCCGAATACAAACAAAGTCCCTTGCACTTGGCGGAGGCAAGAAAATCCCGATTACAAAGCCTTTGATTCGGTGAGCTTCAACACTAATACAAGTAGAAATGAAGATGAAGTAGAAATGTAGCAATTCCTCTTAAGTAGGATTAGCTACCACTCATGTACAAAATGATCTCACTTCAAAGAGGCACTCTCATGAATAAAACAATTTCCTCTATGCACTCTTTGATCTAGTAATAAACAATATATCACAAAGAATTAGAGAGAGATTGAAGAGGCTTTGAGAGCTTGTTGTTGTGTGTTTCTCCCTTCAATCCATGCTCCTTTTATAGGCAAAAACACCAAGGAGACGTTGGCCTTTGTGGAAGACAAAATCATTTCTCAACAGTAACTGCACATTGACTTGAATCAAAAATTCAAATAAAATGGTTCCGGGCATTTAAAAAATCTTAAAATATTTTTGAATACTCCTCATTGAGTCTATTTTCAAATGCAAAAGGAATCATTCAATTATCATGCACCGTTTGAGGAGAAATCATCAAATCTTCAACGACATGCCAGACTGTAAAATTGCTTTTGTCAAAAGTTGTTGGCCAAGTTCAAATTGTCTAGAAATTTGAATTTGTATTAAAAAATAACAAATTATATATATTTGAAAATCTTATAACGTCTACTTTTATTCAAATTTGGATTCGTGTGAATTTGAATTTTATATTTTGTGATATTGTAAAAAATACTGTAATATACTCTTTTTGTCTTCTGACAGTGTAACATCAGCAGAATGACCCACTTTGAAAAATTATATCTATCAAACTATAAGTGTAAAACGGGCAAATAATATATGCATTTAAAGCTCAACACATCTACTTTACAAATAAAATTAATTCAGAATTTTATTTATATTATAAATTATATTTTACTAATTAAAATAAATATCGTACAGATTTCAAGAATGACTTTTTCA
>CAJVSB020000505.1:0-44122 GCA_911865555.2 Thlaspi arvense | reverse complement strand
TTTTTTTTTTTTTAAATGATCCCCTAAACTTCTAATTCTTTCAAATAAGCCTCTAATTTGGGTTATTTGTAATAGCCAAAAAATTGTTAAATTAATCAATTTTGGAAATTTTTGTAAGAAAAGGACTTAATTGGGGGAAATTAGAAGTGTTGGGGTTTAATTGAAATTTTTTAAGGGTGCCAGTGAGAAAAATTAAGAGATTCAGGGGTTTAAGTGAGAAATTAGGAGGTTTGGAGTTCAAATTTATATGGCAGGGGGCTAAATTTGAAAAGAATAAAAGCCAGCGTATCAGAGTGAAGATGCATAAAATTGGGGGACTAAAACAGAATAGGATAGCAGCTGGATTGAAGGGAAATAAAGCTGGGCAAACCAAATCGTAGAAAATAGAAAAATTTCAGTCGATTCACCGATTGAGAATTTTGGAAAATTCCAAGCAATTGACAATCAATTCACCGCCTAAGCACAAGTTTGTTTATGAAAACCCTTAAAAATTTTGGGAGAATTGCTGCGTTATGCTTGGAAATTCAAGGGCATTGTTGTTTGGTGTTCCATTTTGGTTTACAGGGGTTTTGGATGATTTTGATCCATGTTTTCATTGAATTTTTAGAAAACAGTTCTACCTAGGTCTGCTTTGAAGTTCAAAGCCTTTAATTGAGCTTGAAATCGAGGTAAGCTCCTAATTTGGTTTAATTTTTGTTTTCAAGATAGTCGGGTTTCAGTCGTAGGAAAACCGAGTTGTCAAGTGAAGAAGGAGGACTTAGATTTGCATCAAGGTCCATGTGAGTTGACTCGGCCGAGCCAGGCTTAACCGGCTCAGTGACACAGCTAGGCTCATTGAGCCGACTCAAGCTATTTTTAATCGATTTGATTAATTTTCCATAACTTCCCATCCGGTTTAGAGAATTTCAGTCCAATTCACCCCGATCCTAAGGCTTTCCTGTTTTGTGCAATTCGGTTCTAAGTAATTCCAAACTGGCTCAATTGGATTTTTATGGTTTTTGGCTTGGTTCACTTTGTTCTATTAGGATAATTGATTGGATAAGTTTGGTTTAGGGGGATTCTAGGAGATTTTGGTCTAGTTTAGGGGGATTTAAGGAGATGTTGATCTAGTTCAGTCCGGTTTTTTAGGGGTTTGGCCTGGTTCAATCTTGTTTAAGGAGATCTAAGTCCAGTTCAACTTGGTTCAGGGGGTTTGAGGCTAGTTTAGTCCAATCCTGAGATGTTTTGGCCTGGTTTAATCCAATTCAGGGGTATTTTGGTCTGGTTTAGTCTGGTTCGAAGACTTTTGAGCTCGATTCAGTCTTAGTTTTATTTGGTTTAAATTAGATTTTTTTCTCATAATTCGATAAGCAATTTGACCATCAAACTAAATTGCATAAACCAAACCGAGTTGCAAATTATATTTGAGTTTATAATTTAGTTCTTTTACTTTCTTCTCGTTTTGTTCTAGTCATTTTATTTTCTTTTTTTTTTGGTCATTTCAATCAGTAGTATCATTTTCTTTTATTTATTTCTTCTTTTTTCTATGATTTTCAAGCTTTCAATTCTTTCAAATACTCTCTAATTTGGATTATTACATATTATTCCTACTTAATTTATCCTTTTTTTGGCAACTATTCTCTTTAATTATTAAATTTAATTGATTATATGTAAGGGTAGAGAATTTGGCAGATTTAATATACAAATTATGGTTTCAAGTTGAACCAAACTTAAAACTGTGGTTTAATTTAGTTCTTGAAGATTTAAGGTTTGATTTGGTCTTTAAAAATTATAAATCATGAGGTTTAATTTGATTTAGAGTTGAATTTCAAATTGAGACATAAACACCTCTAACCTTGCATGCATGCGTGTAATGAAATTTTGAGGATTTTGAAGGAGATTTTTTTTAGTAGAAATATTTTCAAAATATTAGTTTATAGTTCACAATGATTTGGTTTGTATTTTAAATGAAATGAAATCATAAATTTGATTTATTTTTAGAAATCAAACTAAACTAACTCAAATTTAGTAAAAAATTAAAGTAAAATTTAAAATCTAATTAAATTTGATTTGATTTGATTTGATTTACTAGGGTTAATTGAAAATATTAGGACACAAATGGACTCATTTAAGAGAATACCATATTATATAACATGATAAATTTTTGCATACAGCCTTCAAGTGGGATCAATCACTACAACTTGATCAAGAAAAATGAAAGACTCAGACTCTGGTACTCTCCCCAAAAGGAGAGTACCGGTACAATCTACTGCCCCTTGCATGTTTTCCTCGGAAATGGAAAAAAAATTTAAAAAAAATTTTCTAAGCACGTTTTTCAAGATGGCCGGATTCCAAAAATAAATAGGTTGTTCTGGTTAGCCCTGTTCACGGTTCAGGTTCGAACCGTGAACCGGCCCGGACCGGACCGGGAAAAAACCGACCGGACCGGACCGTCAATATTCGGTCTGGTCCGGTTCTGAACCGTGAAGGTTCGTGGTCCGGCTAAGGTTCATATTTTTTTTGAACCTGAACCGGAACCGTGAACGAACCGGATGAACCAGAACCGAGAAGGAACCGTGAACGAACCGGATGAACCGGAACCGTGTACGAACCGTGAACCGGAACCGTGAATGAACCGTGAATCATGAACCGCGTACGAACCGTGAACTGGAACGGTAATGAACCGTGAACTGTGAACCGTGAACCGGAACCGTGATGAACCGTGAAATATTTAGTATTTTAAAAGTTTAATTTTTATTATTTAAAATATTTTTATTTTTTCATTTAAAGTTAAAATGAAATACATTATACATAGGGGTATGCAAAACCAAACCAATTAACCAAACTAATTTTTTAAATTTGGTTTGGTGTTTTTTAAATTTAGTTTAATTTGGTTTGGATTAAAAAAAAAATTCAAAATTATGGTTTGGTTTGGTTTAAAAACCAAACTAAACCATTCTAAACTAAAAACCAAAATTTTAAAAATATTTTTGTTTCATAAAAAAATACACACACACGTTCATATATTTATATGAACATATATGTGTGTGTACACAAACACACATACATACATATGTACTTATATAAACACACATATGTATAAATTTTATCTACTCATATAAATATAAATATATATACATATACATATATTTATATTATATATAAATATATACATATATACACACACACACACATGCACGCACACACCATGTAAATATATATATATGTATGCATGTACGTATGTATACATATATAAATAGATAAATATATGTATTTACGTATTTATGCATACACACAAATACGTATTTATTATATTATATATGTTAAGTTATAAGCTTTCTATTTAATAAAAAAAAAAGAATTCTTCTAAATGCTCTATTTATAAAAAAAAAAAATTGACTATAAAAATTTTGACTGAAATAATAAACTTTAATTAATTATTTAATGATTAAATAAATTAAAATTTAATTTATTTAATTATATAATTTTAAATTTAAATTGTTATTTTATATTTTTTAAAAAATTATTAATATAATTATAAAATAATATAAAAATAATTATAATATAAAAAATATATAATTAATAAATAACATATAATAGTATATAAAATTATTTACATTGTGTGGCTAGCACACAATGTAACCTGTGAACTTCTGGAGGCTTCAGGAGCCTTTCCATCACAATGTGATGGTCACAGACGCAAGGCTGATTCAGCCTGGCTGAAAGCTTCAGCCTTCCTATCACTCACGCAAGGCTACTTCAGCAGCCTAAAGCCTCTTCGTGACTCCGTCCCATCACAGTTTATTTTTAAATTTTATTTTATTTAATTATATAATTTTAAACAGTAAAATAACTTTCTATCCACACACGCAAGGCTGACACTTCCATCCCATCCACAGTCAACTTTAAATTTTATTTTATTTAATTATATAATTTTCAATTTACCGTTGCAAAGCAACGTTATAAATTTATACCGTTGCAACGTTATAATTTTTGCAATGGCTCAAAATTGTTCATATATATATACGTGATAGTTTTCAGTTATATTACATTCAATTTCTTTCGTAACAATATATTGCATTTAGCTTCTTTTGCAACGATATATTGCATTCAGCTTCTTAATTTACCCTATAGTTTCTCAATCTTCTACAATTTCATTTCATTACTCATAATTTGTACTTTTTTTTTATAGTAAAATGTCAAGTTCATCAAATTCTAGAAAATCTATATCAAACCCTCCTAGAAGGTCTGTATCAAATCCTTCTAGAAAATTTGTGGATGAGCCTCATAGAAAATCTATATCTATTGATACACGAGCCTTCTTAAATTTTCAACCTCAAACTTTTTCTACACCATCTATTGATATGTCCACTCTTCCTCCAACAGATTTTGAACAACCACATATATTTGTTGATACTGAAGAGAGTCAACATGAAAATGTTGATATTGATTTGGAAATGGGGCAAGAAAATGCTAACCTCATTTCTCCAACAGAAGTGGGTAGAGAATTAAGATCAGAAATTTTCAAAACCCACTTCAAAAAAATAGTAGTCGATGGACAAATTAAGGCGCAGTGTAACTATTATACCAGTTCATTTGCGTGGAAAAAAGGAGGAGGTTATGGTACACTAAAAAGACACCTTATCAGTAAACATCCCACTCAAACAGGATTTGATAAGTGACAAACACAAATTCCTGTTAGCAGTGGATCCAGCAGTTCTGGATATTTTCACTACTCAGATGAAGTCAACAAAGAGGAACTTGCAAGGTTAGTAGCTGTTAAACATCTTTCATTTAGTTTTGGTGAAAAAGTCGGTTTAAAAAATTACTGCCAAAACGCTTTAAATCCTTGTTTCAAACCTGTTAAAAGAACAACCCTCACACGTATTATACAAAAACTATATAATGAAGGAAAATGAGATTTATCAAAATATTTTTTTCATTTTAATGGACACGTAGCCATTTGTAGTGATGTGTGGAGTGATACTTGGCGTAAACATTCGTATATGGGTATAACATGTCATTGGGTCGATGAAGATTGGTTATTACAAAAAAGATTAATTGCTTTTAGAGGTTTTGACAAAAGACACACTGCTGATAATATTTATAGATTAATAAATACTATTCTTGATGAGTATAATTTAACTACCAAAATTTGTTCTATATCTTTTGATAATGCGAATGCAAACACTGCTTCCATTCCCGATTTAAAAAGAGTTTGTAAACCTATACTCTGTGGACGTTTTTTTATATTAGATGTTTTTGTCATATTTTAAATTTATGTGTACAAGATGGTATTAAACTTGTTGATGATCTTAACCCAATTAAAACAGCAATTTCTTTCTTGTGGTTTCATCCAAATACATTAAAAAGTTGGAAAAATTTTTGTAAACAAAATGGAATGCCACCCAAAAGTTTTTCAAAAGATGTTCCAACTCGTTGGAATTCAACTTATGAATTGTTAGTAGAATCTTATTCTTATAGAAATTTATTATGTAATTTTATTGCTGCTCATGTTAATCAAGTTACATTATATCCAGGACAATGGGATGTTTGCAAGAAATTAATTGAAATTTTAAAATTTTTTTATGATAGTACTCAAGTGTTATCTGGTGTTTATTATCCTACTAGTCATTTGTTATTAACTCATGCAATTAGTATTGTGGCTGTTTTATATGATTTTGATGATGATCAAGATATTTATTTATTTGGAGCTATTAATGCAATGAAAGAAAAATGGTTAACTTATTTTAAAAAAATTCCTAAACTTAATTTAATTGCTACAGTTTTAGATCCTCGTCTCAAAATAGATGGTTTACGTGACTTATTAAATGTTTATTATGATACTATAAAAATACCTTGTGATATTTCAAAAATAGTAGAAAAGATAAATGATATTTTAAATAAAATGTATATTGAATATTGTCAAATATATAAAGATATTGCCCCTATCCAACGAACCGAATCATTATCAACTCAACAATAAAAAAAGAATAAAGGTAAAGGATTAATGATAATTTTAGAAAGAATTAAAAGACCAAGAGGATCCTCGTCAAGCTCAAGTGAGCAAGATGAAATTAAAAATTATCTCACAACTTCTTTTGAGTTTAGTGAGCAAGATGCAGGTTTCGAAGAACAATTTGAAATTCTTCGATGGTGGAAGCAAAAATCAAGTCAATTTCCAATTCTTTCACGCATGGCAAAAGATATCTTAGCGTCACCTGTTTCAACAGTTCCGGTTAAACAAGCTTTTAGTGCGGGAGGTCAGATATTAGATGAAACTCGTTCGAGCATGCTTCCTTCAAATGTTGAAGCTCAGTCATGTGTTGATGATTGGACAAAGGCCATGTATAGACAACAAGAATTTATCATAGAGGCAAATCAAGATGATGATGAAGGAACAGCTGGAACCGGAGATAGTGAAGATTAAGATAAAAGGTAAGGGGGTACACTAATTAAGGTAAGAGAACTACGTGGATTTTGATTCCTCTAAACCCCAAGAGGATACGTAGGCAGCTTAATTTATACACAATTAAGTTCAAATCATTTTTTTTTAAAATTTTTATTTTTAACTTATTTACATAATTATCTTTCTTTTTTTCAATTTATGTACATAATTATAAATAAAATAATTTCTTATTTAATTTGTATTGTCATTAATATTATTATGGTTTATGTTGGATCTCATAGCTGCAATTGTAATTTTTTTGTATTTTGGTTGTCATAAATTTGAAATATTTTTCATTTATAAAAATGGTTCAAATAGACAAAATATGTGTATATTTATTTGAGAAAAAATATTAACAAATAATTTTTAATAACTAGAAATCAGACTTCAAACTTGAAAGTAATAAAGTTATTTTCTTTTATTTTTTTTGATATATCAAAATTTTGTGTTGGGTTAAGGACCAATCTAAAATAATATAATATTTTAAAAATAATTTGAATTTAAATTTTTAACGTGGACTTGTCACATTAAATTATCAAATAATATTGTAAAATTTTATTTCTTTTTCTTTTCAGAACATTTGGCCATCAAAGAGATAATTTTTTTAATTTTAATAAAAAAGGATATGAATTTTTAATATTTTTTATTTAATTGAAAATTTTCAAATTAAATAAATTATTGTTTTATCTATTATTATTGATCACCATTTTTATTATTATTTTTATATTTAGTAAAAAAAAATATTTATAAGATTAAATATTTATAATATTTAAAATATATTTAAAAACCCAAAATTGTTTTTAAGTTAGCATATAAATTTTTATCGATAAAAAAGTAAACCATAATTAAATTGAACCGTGGATGAACCAGGAATGAACTGTGAACGAACCGGACCGTTAACAAACCGGGAACGAACCGTGAACGAACCGGGAATGAACCGTGAATGAACCGGACCGTTAACGAACTGTGAACGAACCGGAACCAGAACCGTGGTGAACCGGAACCGTAAACCGGCCCAGAACTGGCATGAACCGGAACCGGAACCGAACCGGCCTTCAAGGTTCCGGTCCCGGTTCATCATTTTCCAGGACCGAAACCGACGGTCCGGTCCCGGTCCGGGCCAGTTCACGGCCCGGGAACAGGGCTAGTTCTGGTACCCTCTTTTTGGAGAGGATACCGGAGTGTTCACCATCTACCTCCATCCCTTAGTGCACCCTGCAAGGTGAACAGAAAATTTAATTTAAAAAAAAAAGGAATTATGAGAATGCAAAAGCAACAGAATTCCACTTTCAAATTTTTCGTTTACGCCCTTCTGAGAAGGAAAAGGAAAAGGGAATTCTTTTGAAATAAAACTTGAAGAAGTAATTCAAATTCTTCTTTTTCTTTACCTTGTGTTTGGTAGAAAGAGAGAAGGGGATTTTAAATTGGAATTGGATTTAGAAAATCCAAATCTCATTATAGTATCTGATAGAAATAAAATTTGGCATTTGCAAATTTCATTTAATGTTTAGAAAAAAATAGAGCTTGGAATTAGAAACAAAATTTTTATAACTATATCATTTGTCTTAATAAATTTTGAAAAAAATTGTTCCAATTACTTTTAACAAATAAATTGACCTTATTATTTTTTAACCAAAAATTTTTTCTTTAAAATTAAAAATAATAAAATCTACAATAGCACAAAAGTATAAAATTTAAAACATTTCACAAATATGCAACTAATTCAATAATAAGTATCAATAAGTGCAGAAAAAAAAATGATTGTATAATTAACTTCAAACCAAAATGCATTAAAATGTTCAGAAACAGTCAAACAATTATTCTAGTAATTATTTCAAATATAATTAAATGTCCATATTTTGTAAATAAATAATAAGAATAAAGGAAAAAGAAAAAAAGTTATTATTCTCTCCCTTCTCCAATGCAGGAAAATGTCTATTTAAATACATATTTGGTTTGCAAGGTTACATTTTTTATTTTTATTTTTATGCCACTTCTTCGTGAACTGATTGAATTAACTTTTAATATTTACAAGTACAACATTCTTCTTTGTTTTATGTATAAATTAATTGTGAAAATTATAAAATTTAGAAAATAGGATTTTATAAATTTTACATTTTTAAGTGAAAAAATAGCAAAATGCTCACTTACATATCTTTCTCTTTTTACTATTATTTACAAACCCTACTTTTTTAGATTTATATTTTATTTTTAAGTTCACAAATCATAAGAATTTTGTAATTTGTAAAGCTTAAAGCTTAGAGGTTTTGAAATTCTTTTTATCTTCTTTATTTGGGGGCTCAAAAGCTCAATACAATTTTTTTTTTTTAAATGGACCGAAAAACCTAGTTAAATGTCTAACACCTAAGCAAGAAAAACAAATTATATATATATATATATATATAGTCATAAATTGGATTATAGCATAGTGAATCATCTACATCTCAACTCAACATAGCACACAAGGGCAGATAAGAAAGAGAGAAAGATTAGAGGTTATGAGGAGCGTAAAACATTAATTACTTGGAGCAGTCAATGGAAGGGCTGATCTTGTAGGGAATGCTGACGCCGCACTCTCCAGGGATGCCAACACCTTTGCCAAGGCTAGACGCGAGCACGGAGCTGGCGGCAAACTTCAAGCAATTGCAGACTACTTGGCGGTCGGTGGGGGTCATAGCCATGCTGTTCAATGATCTCACCCCGCTGCATGTCACGCCCCGACTAGGGCTCGTGATCGGCGCTAGGGTTCACTAACCCTAGTAAGCCTCGAAACATCCAAAATAACAAAGCTCAACAATATATATATATATATATATAAACTATGATGCGCTGTCTCAATACACGAAAACCAAAATCTGTCTGAGAGTTCAAGAGAGCTACTTCTAAAATACAAGGGATATATACAAAATGAAATATGCTCACACAACGATAAAGCTACAACCGCCTAACTTTGACTCTAGCACGCTAACCAAGACAGGAACAGCAAGTCAGATATGAAAAATTATAAACTGTAAGTCGCGAGACTTAGTAAGTACAGACGATACCTAGACTATGTATGCAAGAGTATGTAACGTATCTCAATCAAATACCACACATATACAAGTATTCGTAGTAAACAATAACACGTAAAACAACATGTGAAGTATCACCGTAACCAAACCGTCATATCACATCCACTAGGCCAGGATACTCCTCGCACGCTACAGTAGCACACTGCCCGCCGGGCGAGTCCTCAGTATCCCAAAAACTGTCTTGAGATAGGAACCAAGGCACTTCCCGCACGCTACGGCCCACCGTCCATCGGCTGAGACTGCCATCCCAGACACACCACATCACAAGACCCCTGTTCCGTCTTCTCATGATCGGAGGAATCCACCATCTCGACGATTGGAGGAATCACAATAGTGCACATTACATTTGCGACCTTTGCCACCCGTGGCCCCTGCCGCCTCACATCGGACCTAGGGCCCTCGCATTGGACACTATGGCATCACCGTCCTCCAGCCGAGCCACCTAGCGTCCCTAAAACCCATCTCATGATACCAACCTCACATATAAGACAAAAACAGATATACATACTCATATACAGTTCACATTTTGAATCTCATAACCACATATCACTATAGTTCACAAACAGTACACAAGAACACATAACACATAACCCAGATACAGTTTAAGACGTCATGTAATCATCATGCCAGTAAACAATATGAAAACATAAACATAAAAAAGGTATCATCACTTACCGTACAAAAGTCGAGTCAAGAAAGAAGTCCCGGTCACCTTCACCCGTCTCATTAGTCTAGGTGTATCTCTTCAGGCGTATTTGAAAACAAAACCACACAGAATCATCATCAACCTCAAACTCGGTACGAGAAATGGCTTAGTAGCCTCAAATCGGCTCAAATCCTAAATTGGCACCCTGGCACACATCTCGAGACACTGAGACTTGCCACCAAAACTTTTGTGACTCTCTACACATAATAAACCAGCTCAGAACCCTCAATCAAAACAGAACAACTCTCCACAGTCTGCGAATCACAGCTAACCGGCCTCTAAAACCCTTAAACCGGCCTGACCTGGCTCAAAACTACTTCAAGCTCAACTAGATCGGACACAAAACCCTCAATAATGAGTTTAGAAGGCCTAAAAACCCTAGAAACCAGTCTGAACTAGCCAGAAAGGACACAAACCAGCCCTGAATTGGCCAAGAACATCAAACTCTAATCGTCGGCACGCAAAACGAGCCCAGTTCACCTTGAGCCGGACCTCCCAAAATCATCAAATTTTATAGTTATCTAGGTTTTCATGTGCTGAACCAGGAATTGGTCCAAACTCTCTAAGAACCGGTCCAAAAATCGGGGAATCGGTGAACCGAAGGTCAACACATTAAACTGGCCGGTTCACCTCGAACCAGTCACCCAAAATTTCCCGAACCCATTTGGTTTGGTAGGTCTCATCCCACTGAATCCAAAACTGGTCCAACTTCCTAAAACCAAGTCCATTTGACCACTAAACCGGCTGGTCAAACCCTCGATCAACCTTGACCGGTTCACCCATTCAAAACCCTAATCTAATTAATCCAGGTTTATTAAACCTCCATCTATCTCAAGCACCCTTATCCCAACTCCTACTATCCTCGAGGATAGCATATCCCTAGTTCACTGAGTCATCCTGGACGAGTTGACTCGCCCTATCCACACAAGGCCAACTCGACTCGGACCGAGTCAACTCGGCCCAACTCGCTGGATTTTTTTTTTTTGGTTAGCCCGCGGGTCACCAAGGTAACTGGGCTGAGCCCAGGCTGAATGGCTTGGACCAGCCCAGCACGAGGGGGGGCCCGGACTCCTTCCAGTTTCATCCCTTCCGCCCGCTCGCCCGGGCCTTCAACCAAGTTCTAGGCTCGACTCCTGCAACCAGAAAACCAGAAAACAAATCGAAATCCAGCCAAAAGTCTAACCATACCTGGACCGAAAACACTCCCAAGATCCCGCTCTACACCAAGCGATCTCCAGTCTACCTTCGATCAGAGGAAAAAGCTATAAACAAGCTCTTAGAAGCCGAAGAAGCCGCTCAGTCTTTTGTCCGTCTGCCGGCCAGAAAACTGAAAAAAAATTTCACTCCCCCTTGCTCAAAACTCCCAATTGGTTGAGGGGTTTGGTCGACCCCTTAAATACACACAAAAACGTGCAAAAAGTGACCTAAACTCTGCTGAACGCGCCTACATCAATGAAACCATCATTCAATTCACTATTTTGATAGTTTTTTGAAAATTCAAATTTCAGTCCCTTAACTTCGTTGCTTTCACAGATTTGTCCTTGAGAAAAATTTTGATTCAGTCCCCTAAATTTCCAATTCCTTCACTTTGCCCCCTAATTTGTTAAATTCCTAAATTCGAGTTATTACACTGTAACAGCCCAGCGGCACTGTTCAGGTAGGTCAGGCACTGCGCCAAGCTTCCGGCCACTTGCCTGCACCCGATCGCAATCTCCTACGTCGGCGCTGCACCAGTGTCATGCACAGAGCCAAGTGAGAAATTTATAATTTTAAATTGTAAAGTGACAAAAATTTGTATTTTTATGGTGCATATTACCAAAAAGTCATTTTTTTCTCAAAATTATTAATACCTGAAAATTCCCTAAACTCTAAGTAATTTAACTCAAATTAACCAAATCTAAAACTTAGTCAATTATATATATTTTTATATATAAAATTCAAATTCAAAATTTTATTTTAAAAAACTGGAATAACTACAGTTTCAACCAATCATTCGTTCTGTGTCAAGCATCTCTAAGTTGCATAACACTAGGCCTAGAGCCTATTACCTTTGGGGTTTGCTAAGTTGTCACAACCCAGGAGTCGGATCTGTGACCGGCGCTAGGGTTCGGATAATTCCAACTTCGCAAGCGTCAAATGATCAGAATTGTAACAGAACCAGTTAAAACTCCACATAATATATTATTCCATAATCTGATAAAAACTTTTGAAAATCCAATACAAATATCAACATCTGCAGATCCTTAAACTCAAGCCTTGTTTGTGATTACTAAGCAAAATAGAATAAAATACATACTAGAAAGGAGAAAAACAAATACTAACTGCTACACTCAAAAATCCGATTAGCTAGAATCCCGGAATCGGGATCGACAGACTACTCTCACGGAGCAAGATAAGTCAAGTGCATAGTACCTGAGTTTGAAAAAATAAAGGATGAGTCTGACAACCCAGTGAATAGTAATACAAATGACATATATCAAATGCTTTTATCATGAAACATAATCTTTTAGATTATATGCTTATAACGTTTGAAACAGAAATCCACTTAGTCAGTTGTTAACAAAAACCAAGATATGGCATCCTTGTGTGCCCAGATACACATATACACATATAACAGGCGAGAATCATAAGCGAGACTCACAGGCAGGAATATAACCACCGTCCCTACTTACCACAATCCTCGCTTATCTCAAACAAGCTTATCATGTCAGACAGAAACAGGACAGTAATCTCACGGTCCACCGTAACAAAATATAAATCAATAGTTCAAAAAATTTTCCAACAAATCATAAAATACCATATACGTCCCTTGTAAACGTTTGTATCAAAGTTAAATTCCAGTTTCGAACTACATGCATTTACAAAACATTTCATATAAAACTCAACATTTAATAGAT
Organism: Thlaspi arvense; assembly: GCA_911865555.2. NCBI lineage: Eukaryota > Viridiplantae > Streptophyta > Magnoliopsida > Brassicales > Brassicaceae > Thlaspi > Thlaspi arvense. The sequence goes on along the minus strand of CAJVSB020000505.1, from coordinate 31,021 downwards.
ATGAAAATAATAAATCATATAAATATGCACTACAACTCACAAAAACGAGGAGTCGCGAAACCCGAGCTTCAGCAATACAGCTCCACGAGAATCAAACATCAATCTAAAAATGACAAAATCCTTCTTTTAGGATCTCATATAACTCATAATTAATTTAGAATTAAATTCCCCTCCACTACCTAGCTATAATCTTTGGTTTTTCATGTTCAACCCATATTGGGAATTCTTAAAGTCCCGAACTGATCACATAATTCACCTTCGACGTATTAAATTCATGAAATGAGCTTATAAAACAATAAACTTATCTAGTTATCCTTTAAACCAATTATTAAAGTACTAAACTAGACTTGAACTGGTCATTAGAAGGTTGAACCGACCATGAATCGGTCAAAATAATACTAAATCGGACCTTAAACTCATTGAACCATCCCTGAAACCTACTAAACCGGCCAAGAAACCCAATGAACCGGTCACAAAACATAATGAACCAAACTTAAACCCACTAAACCAGCCTTAAAATACATTGAACTGGCTATAAAAGTCTAGGAACCGGACTTAGAGCCACTGAATCGGTTAAAATTTGCCCTAAACTGGCCATAAATATGTTGAACTGGTGATTTTTCTAATTTTTCTTAATTTATTTGATATTAGACTGGCCGGTTCACCATTGAACTGGTCGGTTTACCTTTGAACCAGCCATGAACTAGGTAGACAATTTAATTATCTTCTTACCCATACCTTGAATCGGCCAAGAACTGGTTTGGAAGTCACTGAACCGGCCATTTTTCTATTTTCTAGAAATTTTATTAATTTAGTATTTATTCAGTTTTGGATCCTAGCACTGGATCCTAATCCAACCCTATATCATAACCCAGCTCTAGTTGCAACCCACACCAAAAACAGTCCAGCCTAGCCTTTGTTAGCCCACAGCCCAACATACAACCCAAAACCTAGCCTAGAACCCAAAGGCCTAGCCTGGTCTAACGAACCGGGTCCTACGTGACCTGGATAAGCCAATAGGGTCGTAGTTTCTGACCTGAATCTCTGCAACACGCCCGATTTCGATTTTCTAACAAATTAAACAATGAATTAGACAAATTACCTCAAAATTTCTCTGATGCTCTTGTCGGCTGAGGTGGACGAAGGTGGCTTGATGATTTAATTGGCTTATTAGTAGACTAACAGATGGAATTAAGCTTGAGACATCCAACAATGGCAAACGGAGAGCAACCCAGAAATCTGTAAAAATTGAATAGCTTAGAGATCAAGTTTCAGAAAATTTGTCGAGGGTTTATGCTCGTATGACTCGATCGCATCAGATTATAAAGAAATTTTAATTGAAAACATTTAGATTAATCGAATTGATCACCTTGAATGTTAATGGTTCGAGCGTTATAACCGTTTTGGATCCGTTTTCCAGATTTCTCATTTAGTCCTTGGACTTAAAATCTCCTTTGATCTAGTCCTTGACAACTTAAACATTTTATGTTCGAACTCCTAAAATTCTGTTTTCTTCACACTAACCCCTAAACTTTTCAGTTGACTCCCATAACTTCTTATTTCTTTCAATTACCCCCCAAATTTCACAATCCTTTCAATTTGACCCAAAACTTTTTAAATTATTTCAATTTCTCCAAAACTAGGGGTTTTACATAAGTCCTTTTCAATAACTTAAAAACAGGCACCCAATATTTAAGGGCATGGCTGGTAGGTAATTTTAACAGGACAAAACTTCAGGTGGGAGTGATCTTTTGTTGCCAACCCTCTTTGAACACCACATGTACTATTTCCTGTGAAAAAAGATAAGAATTTTATTCTTGGGTTTTCACATTATCAAAGTTGCAAGGGTTGTGTAATAGCCCAGATTATTTTAATTAACCAAGCTATGATTTATTTTGTATGAAGGGGCTCGAATGCACAAATTAAGAGTTTCAAGGCTAAATTGTAAATTTTAAGGGGTGTTACTGAACAAATTGGAAGGATCAAGGGTCAAAGTAATAAATTTGAGAGTTTGGGGCCTAATTACAAACTGTCAAGAGTCTAATTAAAAGAAATTAAAAAGAGAGGACATAACTATAAACCTAAAATTTAATTTGATTTGATTTGATTTAATACGGTTAATTGAAAATATTAGGACACAAATGGACTCATTTAAGAGAATACAATATTATATATCATGGTAAATTTATAGCATACACCCCCAAGTTATTAAAATTATAAAATTTACATTTTATCTTTAATTAATTATTAAAATTAGTGGTTAAATTTGAAATTTTATATAATTAGAGGGGCAAAAATATTATAAAAAACTTAAAAAATAAATATTTGACAGTCAAATGTCTATATAGTTTTATTATGTAAGTGTTGCAAAGAACCTAAAAGTTTTTGATAATCAAGTGTTTAGAAAAATTTATTCTCCACTAGAAAATTGTTTTGATAAAATTAGAAAGAATAAAAATTAAGACAAACAAATGTGAGATTATATATAATTCTGAAAAATTAGAGATATGAAAAATAATTCGATAAAATTAAAAAGAGAATAAGATTTAAACATGATTTGTTGTTAATAGAACAATCTAAGCTTCAATGTTTTATTTTAAGGGATGGATCATAGGTTTTTGTCTTTTTGTTCACTTAAAAATATATATAAGATTTCTATATATTAATTTTTTAATTTTTAAAATTTTTATATATTTTTATCAAAAGTTTATTTTTAGTTTTAAAATTTTTAAATTTTAAATAGTATCAATTTTTTTTTTTATCTTTTACAGGTCATTGATGTGTGTAAAAATTGAGTAAAAATTCATTAAATAGAGTAGAAATAATAAAAAATAGAGGGTTCAAATCATTTATAATTTTTTTACTCTCTATTTATATGAAATTTCAAACTTATCCTTACTTTTAATAATTAATTAAAAATAAGGTATTCTTTTTGTAATTTCATGATGCTAAATAACAAATCTATAATTTTAGTGCGTAAATTACTAAAAATCTTTATTTTTAAAATGCAAAGTGCTGAAAAGGTTTTTTATTTTATCGAAACTATTAGTATCTAAAAATTTATTAAATTTTGACTAATTCAACTTAAGTTAATTAAAATTTAATAACAAAATAAAATTCTTTCAATAAAAATATTTTTATGTATATAATTTAAATTCAAATTTTTTTTAAAAAAAATAGAGTAATCACTATCTGTCGATGCATAACACCTGGCCTGTAGCCTAGTACCTTTGGGGTCTGTTAAGTCGTTTCCAATCACTTAAAAACAGATACCCAATATTTAAGGGCATGGTTGGTAGGTAAATTTTAGCAGCAAAAACTTCAGGCGGGAGTGGTCTCTTACTGACAACCCCTCTGAACCCCACATCTACGAGGCTAGAACCTCCATGATCAGTGGATTTCAGAATTGCAGACAAATGAGTGGAAGTAGCCAAGCTTACCTCTATTTGGAAGATGAAATTTTTCGAGGGAACAAAAATTACACAAAGTTGAAAAAGTAGATCAATTTTTTTGCTATTAATTGTTTCGTTTATTAAGAATTAATGTAATTAATAATAAATACCTAGAATTTCCTTCCCGTCAACATATATCAAAGTGGTACTTACTCTTCTCATCCCTGAGAGAATAGGGAGTGGTATTAGCAAAAAAATAAACCTTTTATGATCAATAAATATTTGGTGATAATAGACAAATCTTTATAAAAAATTTATTGTTTTACAACTAGGTATATGGACTTTTTTGTCTAAGAAATAGCTTTTATTTTTCTTTTTTTTAAAAAAAAAATTAAGCTCCAATGGAAACGGAAAAAACTAGCTTTTCACTTTCCTTCTCTTTTTCAATCAGTAAATAATGGTGTTGTCCGGATGAGTCCAACTTTTTATTTTTAATTTTAATTTTTTATTCTTCTTGATGTTTTATTTAGACTAAAATGTTGAAGACTCAAGAAGAAATTGAAAAAAGAATCAACCCTGTGAAAATATGATTTATTATTTTCTGACTCTTGGATTTTTTTATAACATTTTTAAATTTTTTAACATTTAAATGAATATAAAATAAATGGGATAAAAAATGACAAAATATTTAATGATTTAACGTTTGTATATATATATTTTTGTGATATACCCGAACGATAAAAAGATCCATATATTTAAAATAAGTTAAATATTAACATTCTCTTAAAACATCCTGTATATTAACATATCCACGGAATTGGGTACGGAGGATTGGGCTTCCTCTCCCTCTCAATTTGAGAGCCCTTCTGTTTCTTGAAGCTATGGGAGCCCTTGTGCTCCCCTTGTCTGTTTCAGTTGTATGTATGTACAGGATTTAGAGGCGTGTAAAACTAAATCAATTAATTAAATTAAAATAAATTAAATTAAAATTTAAAAATTAGTTTATTTTTTAAAATTTAGTTTGGTTTAAAAATCAAATTAAATAATTTTAAATCAAAAACTAAAATTATGAAAATATTTATCTATAATATATATATGTGTGTGTGTGTACGCACGTAAATGTGTGTATGTGTATATAGACATATGAGTACATATATGTATATATAGATATATATAAATATATGTACGTGTGTGTGTATATACACTGTTATTTTGATTAAAATTAATGAATGAGATTAATTAATTATATTAATTTATTAATTTACAATTATCTTTCTTTCTAAAATTAATTTTGAACAAATTAACAATGTAAGTGTTTGACTTATACTGCTATTAATTAATCCATTCTCCTATATATATAATATATGTGTACACACACACACACACACACACATATATGCACATATATATACTTATATATATATGTATAAATATGCAAATGTATATATCTACATATTTATGCATGTACATATGCATATAAATGTGTGTGCACACACATGTACATATTTTTATATTTTTTTATGAATATATATATTTATATATACAAATACATGAATATATGTGTATATGTGTGTTATGTATATATATGTATGTATATACAAACATGAATACACACACACACACACGGACATACACATGCATATACATATATACCTATATGGTAACAAAAAATCAAATAAATAATTTATTTAAATATCTATTAAATTATAATAAATCAAAGTTAAAATCAAACAAAATTGAAATTTTGGATTTGGTTTAATTTGATTTATAATTAAATTGATTTGGTTTAGTTTGGTTTCTAAAGTATTTAAATAAAAAAACTAATAAATTGTAGCATTTTAGGAGAATCCTACTCAACAAAACACGGGAGAGATGCTGGGTTTATAAGTATACATGCCTCAGTACCTAATAGATGCGTTTTAAAACCATTAGAGTTTTGGCGCAAAGTGGACAATATTTATCAGTGGGTTGGGCTATTACAAAATGGTATTAGAGCCACTCCGCATACAATCTTGAACGGTAGTGGGGCAAACCTCAGTAAGGATGTGAGTCCCAAAGGGAGGTGTATGTAACACCTTAGGCGAATCTCACATCGACAAAATACGGGAGAGATATTAGGTTTATAAGTATATATGCCTCAATACCTAGTAGACGCGTTTTAAAACCATGAGGGCCTTGGCCCAAAGCAGATAATATTTACATGTAACACCTTAGGTGAATCCCACATTTAAAAAATACGAGAAAGATGCTGGGTTTATAAGTATACATGCCTCAGTACCTAGTAGATGTGTTTTAAAACTGTGAGAGCATTGACCCAAAGTGAACAATATTTACCAGTGGGTTGGGCTATTATAAAATGGTATTAGAACCACTTCACGTGCAACCTTAAATGATGATGTGGCAAAACTATTGATGGTAGGCAAACTTCAATGAGGACGCTGAGTGTTAAAAAGGGGTGTATGTAACACCTTAGGCGAATCCTACAACGACAAAACACGGGAGAAATGTTGAGTTTATAAATATATGTGCCTTAATCCCTAGTAGACGTGTTTCAAAACCATGAGGGCATTGGCCCAAAGTGGACAATATTTACTAGTAGGTTGGGCTGTTATAGATTTGAAACGACTCGAGAGTTACTGACCCTAGCAACTTGTTGACCTTGAATCATTGGCTCAAAATGTTTAAGCTCAAGTTGTTCAGTAGTAATTTTTAGTCTCTTATATACCATATCACATTTCTCTCAAAAACCAATGTGGGATAGGATGTCACAATCTCCCTCACTTAGACACTTGATATCCTTGTCAGGTTAGAAATTTGTATTCGTACTTGAACAGAACATGTTTGAATATTGTTTTCCTCTAATACCATTTCCGTAACAGTCAAGTCCACTGGTAAATATTATCCGCTTTGGGTCAAGGCCCGCACAATTTTAAAATGCATCTACTAGGGTTAAAGCATCCATATTTATAAGCTTAGCATCTCTCCCGTATTTTGTCAATGTGAAATTCGCCAAGGTGTTACATACACCCCCCCTTCAGGACTCAGCGTTCTCATTGAGATTTGCCCCACCACTGTTCAAGGTTGTATGGTGGTGGGGCAAATCTCAGCGAGGATGCTGAGTCTAAAAGGAGGGTGTATGTAACACCTTAGGCGAATCACATATCGACAAAACATGGGAGAGATGCTAAGTTTATAAGTATGTATGGCTTAATCTTAGTAGATGCGTTTTAAAATAGTGTGAGTATTAGCCCAAAGTAGACAATATTTATTAGTAGGTTGGGTTGTTATAGAATAGTATCAGAGCCACTCTATGTGTAACCTTGAATGGTAGTGGGGCAAATCTTAGCGAGGACGTTGAGTCCCAAAAGGGAGGTGTATGTAACACCTTAGGCGAATCCCATATCGACAAAACACGGGAAAGATGATGGATTTATAAGTATACATGTCTCAGTACTTGGTAGACGCGCTTTAAAACCGTGATGGTCTTGGTCCAAAGCGGACAATATTTACCAGTGAGTCTAGCTGTTATGCAACATTTCAATCCAAAACCTTTATCATGTATTTTATGTTTTATTTTGTATAAGCATAATTAGAGGGATAATTAGCAGCTTAAATTTAACTTAAAAAGCCCTAAATCTTTGTAGGTAAGAAAAATATTTTGCAATCACTTGAAAAATAAATAAATAAATAAATAAATAATAACAACATAATAATAAAATAACACTAAAATGATTTCACCTTTGGTGTTTGGCCCCGAGATACCATTTAAAATTTCTTTTTCCATTAGTTTATTATTTTTTTTTAAAGTTGCTTTGCCTCAAGTGGGAGGCCATCATTAAAGGCTATTCAATAGCCTATTTTTGGGCAAGTGGTGCACGACTTGAAGAATAAAATAAAGAATAAATAAATAATAAAGTAATAAAATATTATGTTTACCTTCGTGAACCATCTCAAGGCGTCCATTTAAAGGTTTTAGGCTTTGTTATTGAGTTATATCAAGGCAAAAACGAAGAGGAACCTAGGAGAAGAACGCAACACAAGAAAATTTCAATTTAAATTCGAGTAAGTTTTAAGAAAAAATTCTTTTATATTTTCAATCTCATTATATTTTAGTTTTATTTAATCGGTTTAGATTTTTGATTTAAGTACTGTTTTCATAATATTAGAAAATAAATTCTACTAGTTTAGATTAATCTTTTTATTTAATTAATTCATATTAATTCTACTGAGAAAGTGACTTAGTTAGTTTAGTAAAAATAAGGAAAGTTAACATTAGAATTTGACAAAACTCCAATCTAGAAGTTTACCAACCCACCTACGAATTATTTTTTATAAAAAAATAACTATAACTCCTTTTGTGAACGTGAGCATACTTTAGTGTGCCTAGCTTGGCAATGAGTATATAATAATATTTTGAGAATTTTCAGAGTACGTGTGTAGTAGAAATTTTGACCCCAAATAAAAATGGTAGAAAACAACTTAATTAGGAATACACTCATATATGCACTAGCATATTCATACATTCATATACAATTTTGGCATGTTATTGATAGTGTATGTGGTTAAACTTTAGAAGAAATATGTCGGCTAGTCAGTAAAGCCAATAGGATTGAGTCTGGACATACACAGTATCAACAGAGGTGAGTGATCTTTTTTCTAAATTCAAAATTTTCCTAAAATAGTAAAACTAATAATTTCTTACTAATAAATATTTTATTTCAAAACCACAAGTTTTATTTTTGAAATATTTTTATTTATATATTATGATTATTTTGTTATGTGAAATGGAAACAGGAATCTCATTTTTATGCCATATGTTATATATGTGAATTTTTGTAATTCACCTAGATAATTCGTTGGGTAGTCATGTTAGTGTGGCAGTACTACATGATTTATTTGCTCGGTGGGGCTTTATGACACCAACAAGTTATGTGTGTTCATCTATGGGGGTGGTGTCCTATGAAACGAGTCTCATTGCCAGTAGCATCAAGTGGATTCTTATTATGTTATGTTTATATCTACGTGCACGTCAGACCTCACATTTATTTATGGAGCCGTTATGTTTTTGCTTCCATTCTTAGCCATTTTAAGATATTTTGCTATGGTTAGATTTGCACACTTAACAGATGAATTAGTTTTATTTTTAGATTATGATCAGTGAATTAATATCTCACGATGTGATATTTTCTATATCAGTTATGCCAGTTTTACGAATTACTTTTATTTATAGTATTATGCAACATATTCCTGTTCACTGATTTTAGTTGGATGACCATTCATTGGGACACAAGTCTCAAAATTTATTTATTTTCAGGTTTTAGTAGTAGAGACCTGTAGCTATACCACTAGCATCCGGTATATCAATAACTTGCATTCTAGAAAGGTTGAGCCCCACTCTTGTCAATAATAACTAGTTGAGTTTTTGGTTTGATGAGCAAAGGGTAGGCAGTTGTTTTGCACGTAAATGTTATTTTGGAAAAGAGGGGTTATGTAAGATAATTATGTTTTCAGTTATGACAAGGAATTAGTGCTTCTGTTATGCTATGTCAAATTTTTGTAACATTATTTGGTATTTATGAGAGTTATACATTTGACCCAATAGGTATGATAGTTGAATAAGGTTTAACTTTCTCCGGTGAATCCCAGGCATCAGAGGTTGTTAAATCCTGTTCTACTGTCACGCCTCGCTCGAGTTACGGGGTGAAGTGTGACATGTTACATAAATTAAACCTACTTATTAAAAACTAAACTAAAATTATAATTTGCAGAGAGTTTCAGCTCCAATTGTAACAAAAAAAAAAAACAAAAAAAAGAAAATGCTTAACTATATGCTTGAGTTCTCTGGCTACTTGCCTTTCTTCTCTATAGTTGAACAACCGCTTTCATCTTAAACGCCTATTAGTCATTAGGTATATAATTTTTTTAATCTTATTTCAATCAACGACTAGTTGCAGGCTAGGAAATGGTTGCAAAATTACGGGTGTTTGCAACCGGTTTTGAAAATTACGATTACATTTTATGAGGTAAATAAGTGTTTAACTGGGTGTTTGTAACACAATTTTTGAACCAATTTTTTTTCCTCGCAGTTTTGTTTACAGTTTGATCACCAAACAAAACTGCATAAACTGAAACGAACTGAACCTAAACTATGTTTCGAGTTGCAATTTATTCCTTTAACTTTCTTCTCCTTTTGTTTTGGTCCTTCAATTTCTCCACTTTCTTTTTTTTAAAATCATTTTATTCTCTAGTTTCCTTTCTTTTTCTTTTTCTTTTTTTTATGATCCCCCCAGTTTTTGATTTTTTTCAAATAACCTTCTAATTTGGGTTATTTGTAATAGCCCAACAAAATTGTTAAATTAATCAAATTTGGAATTTTTTGTAGAAAAGGACTTAATTGAGGGAAATTGGAAGTGTTGGGGTTTAATTGAAATTTTTGGAGGGTGCCAGCGAGAGAATTAAGAGATTTGCAGGTTTAAGTGAGAAATCAAGAAGTTTGGGGCTCAAATTTATATGGTCGGGGGGCTAAATTTGAAAAGAATAAAAGCTGGAGGATTTGAGCGAAGGCGTGTAAAATCAAGGGACTAAACAAAATGGAGCAGGGGTTGGAATGAAAAGAAATAAAGCTGGGCAGACCACATCGTAGAAAATAGAAAAATTTTAGTTAGTTCACCAATTAAGAAATCCAGAAAATTCCAAGCAATAAACGATCAATTAATTGCTTAAGCTATACATAAATAGAAAACATAAGTTTGTCTATGAAAACCATAAAGAAATTTGGTAGAATTGCTGCATTTTGCTTGCAAATTCAAGGGGATTGTTGTTCGTTGTTCCATTTCAGTTTATAGGGATTTTGGATTATATTGATTCGCATTTTCATCAAATTGTTTCCAGAAAACAATTCTACCAAGGTTGGTTTTGAAGTTCAAAGCCTTTAATCAAGCTTGAAATCGAGGTAAGCTCCCAATTTGGTTTAATTTTTGTTTTTGGGACAGTCGGGTTTCAGTTGCAAGAATATTGAGTCAAAACAAGGGTTGTTGGGTAAAGAAGGAGGACTGGATTGCACCCAGGTCCATGTGAGTTGACTCGACTGAGCCAAGCTTGGCCGGCTCTCAGTGACGCAACTAGGATCAGTGAGCCAACTCAAGCCGTTTCTAACCAGTTTAATTAATTTTCTGTAATTTCCCACTCAGTTTAGAGAATTTTAGTCTGGTTCACCCTAATCCTAAAGTTTTCCTGTTTGGTTCTGAGTAATTCCAAACCAGCTTAATTGAATTTTTATGATTTTTCGCTCGGTTCACTTTGGTTTACTGGGATAATTGACTGGATAGGTTCGGTTTAGGGGGATTCAAGGAGATTCTTGTCTAGTTCAAGGGGATTTAAGGAGATATTGGTCTGGCTTAGTCTAGTTTGTAGGGGTTTGGCCTAATTCAATCCTGTTTGGGGGGAGCTTGGTCTGATTCAACTTGGTTCAAGGGATTTGAGGTTGACTCAGCCTGGTTTTGAGATGTTTTGGTCTAGTTTAGTTCGATTCAAGAGTATTTTGGTTTGATTCAATCCAATTCAGAGGCTTTTGGCCCCAATTCAGTTTGGTTCTAAGGTATTTGGATCTGATTCAGTTCGGTTTAGGTGCTTCTAAAGTCAGTTTAATTTGATTTTGAGGGTTTTGGGCCCTATTCAGTCCAATTCTGGGGCTTCGTGGCTCAATTCATTTTAGTTTCTGAAGATTCTAGTCCAATTTAGCCTGATTCTAGGATGTTTCTATCACACTCACCTCGTAACTCGAGCGAGGTGTGACAGTGGAATAGGATTTAGCAATCTTTGATGCCTAGGATTTACCGAAAAACGCTAAACCTTATTCGACGATCGTACTTGTTAAGTCAAACATATAACTCACATTCAAATAGCTAAATAATACTACATAATTTGACATAGCATAACAGGAAAACGAAGTCATTATCATAACTGAAAATATAATTATCTTACATAACTCCTCTTTTCCAAATAACATCTAAGTACAATACAACTGTTTAATTTTCACTCATCAAACAACAATCCAAACTAGCTACTATTGATAAGAGTGGGGCCCAACCTTTCTAGACGCAAGACGCTGATATGTTGGATGTACGTAAAGTAGCTATAGATCTCTATTGTTGAAATCTGAAAAATAAATAAGTAGTAAGACTTGCGTCCCAGTGAATGGTCTTCTAACTAAAGCCAATGAAGCAGGAATATGTTGCATACTACTGTTCATAAAACTAACATAACTGATATAAACTAACATATCGTGATACATAAATCCATTGATCAAAATTTAAAAATAAAACTAATTCACCCGTTGAGCCTGCAGATCTAACCTAAGCAAAAATGTTGTAAAAGAGCTAAGAGTGGAAGCAAAAGTATAACGGTTCCATAAATAAATGTGAGATCTAACATGCACGTAAACATAAATATAACATAACGAGAATTCACTGGGTGCTACTGATCATAAGACTCGTTCCATAGGACATCACCCCTGTTGATGAACACACATGACTTGTTGGTATTGTAAAGCCCCATCGGGCAAATAAATCATGTAGTACTGCCATAGTAACGTGATTACCCAGCAAATTATCCAGGTGAATTGTAACCATTCATATATATAACATACAACATAAAAATGAGATTCATATTTTCATTTCACTTAGCAAAATAATTATAGCATATAAATTGCAAAGTATTTTTGAAAAAGTAAAATCTTTGATTTTCAAATAAAACATTTATCTATAACAAAACTGTAAGTTTCGTTGTTTTAGGAAAATACTAAATTTAGGAGAATGACCACTCACCTCTGTTGACACTGTGTGTGCCCAGACTCAGTTTTGTCAACCTCACTAACCGGCTGGTATGTCTCTCCTAAAGTGTAATCACATATGTTATCAATGACATATTAGAACTGTGTATGAATGCTTGAATATGTTTGTGCATACATGAGAAGTATTTATAATTAGACTGTTTTCTACCATTTTTATTTGGAGTCAAAAATTATATTACACACATACTCTAAAAATTCTCAAAATATTAATATATACTCATTGTCAAACTAGATATACTCGGGTATGCTCACGTTCACAAAAAGGGTTATAGTTATTTTTTTATGAAAAACAATTCATAGGTGGATCGGTGAACTTCTAGGTTGAAGCTCAGCAAATTCTAGTATCAGTTTGGTCTTATTTTTACTAAACTAATTTAGTCACTTTCTTAGCAAATTAATATGAAATAATAAAAAAATTTAATCTAAACTAGTATAAATTATTTCTTGATTTCTCACTATAAAAATAGTACTTAATCTAAAATCTAAATTGATTAAAAGAATCCAAAATGCAACTAGATTGAAAATAATAAAAATTTCTTTAAGAAACTCACCCAAAATCAAATCGGAATTCCCTTGCCTGGGCTCGGTTTCCATCTCCCGTTCTTCTCTGTGGCTCCATTTCTCTTCTCCCTCTGTTTCTGTTCTCTCTCTCTCTCTCTCTCTCTCTCTCTCTCTATTTTCTCCTTTTTCCCTGCTATTTCACGCAGGATCTAAGGGCTTTGAAGGGGAAGGTGTATGGCGGTGGAAATGTGGGGAGTATAAAGCTCCCACGTAATTATATCTTTCTTCTTTTTTTTTTTCTTTTCTTCTTTGTTTATTATTATTTTATCATTATTATTATATTCTCTTTTTATTATTATTTTTTTTCAAGTGATTGCAAAATACCCTTCTTGCTCACAAAGATTTAGGGGTTTTTTTTAAAAAAAAAATTAAATTTTAGTTGCTAATTATCTCACTAATTATGTTTATGCAAAATAAAATATAAAATACATGATGAGGGCTTTGGGTTGAGATGTTACAATTTCAGTCCAGTTCAACTCGGTTGAATGGTATTCGGGGCAGGTTTAGGGGCGATTCGGGTTGGTTCGAGGGTATTTGATGTTGGTTCACTTCGGTTTAAGAATTTTTACATAAGGTTAGTTCATGTTCTAATTCATTTTGGGCTCGGGTGTGGTAAAACCCCAAAATTTGGGATAATTAAAGAAATTAAAAGGTTAAGGGGCTAATTGAAAGAAATTAGAGTTTGGGACTTAAATGGGAAAAATTGAGGGCCTAATTGAATTAATTAGAACTCAGAGGGGTCCAAACAAAGTTAAGCATAATTTCTAGGGACTAAATTGAAGGAAGACCAAACTCCAGGGACTTAGTTGCAAAAATCAGAATATTCGCATGTAATGTATGAACCTTTGAATCTTCGATTAATTAACCATCAATCCGAGCATTTCCAATTAAAATTTATTTATAATCTTGTGCGATTGGGTGAGATGAACAAAAGCCCCTTGCTAATTTTGGAAATTCAAGCTAGAAACAAATCAATTTCAAAGATTTCAGTTCGATTGTCCGTCGGCCTTTTTGGGTTTTTTTCCCAGCTTAATTTAGAAAATTTAGCCGATTAATAGTCGATTAACAGCATTGGTGACCTTCGTTTCGGCATTTCGAACAAACCAATAGAATCAAATTGTTAGAAATTGATGAAGAGCAAGGTAATTCGCAGATCCTTACATTTTTGTTTTTCTGTAGACTATGGGTTAACAAGAAAAAACCCGACTAGGTTTCGGAATAGGTCCGGGTTGGAATCAGGATTTGAGCTCTGGGTTAATGGGGCAAAGTTTGGGGATCTGGAATTGGGCCACTCAGTTTGGGCCTTGTTGTCTAGCCCAATTGAATTGGAACTATGCTGGTTGGGTTTTTATACAAGCTGGGCCATGGCCAAATTGGTTTGGACCAAAAAAATGGATTCTGGGTTATGGTTTAGACAGGATTCGGATCTGGGATCTAGATCCCTATATCAGAAAATATTAAATAATAGAAAATTTAACAAAAAATAGAAAAATGACCGGTTCATGGGTTTTTAGACCGGTTCTTGGCCGGTTCAAGGTATCTTTGGGAAGGAAATTAAATACTCTACCCGGTTCACGGCTGGTTCAATGGTGAATCGGTCGGTTCAATGTTAAAAATTTAAGAAGAATTATTTAGGTCACCAATTCAACATTGTTAAGGCCGGTTCAATGTAAATTCTAACCAGTTTAGTGGGTTTTATGTTCGGTTCAATCTGTTTGAGGTTTGGTTTAGTGTTGTTTTGACCGGTTCATGGTCGGTTCAACCTTCTAGTGACCAGTTCAAGACCGGTTTAGCATTTTAATGATTGGTTTAAAGGATAATTAGACAAGTTTATTGTTTTATGAGCCCAGTTCAAAAATTTAATACTTGGGATGTGAATTATGTAATTGGTTTGGGACCTTAAGAATTCCTGATATGAGTTTGAACACAAAAACCTAACAGAATAGGAAGGTTTTGATGGGAATTTGAATTTAAGTTAATTATGAGACAAATTATATTCTAAAATAAGAATTTTGATTATTTCTAGATTGAGTAATCGATTCTTGTGAAGCCGAAGTGTTGAAACTCGAGTTTCGTGGTTCTCCAGTGTCTGTGAGTAGTAATACATATTTATATGCTCCATTGTTTTCTGTATTTGTTAAATGAGCTTTTATATAAATTGTTTATAAATTCAGTTATTTCAAAATTGAAATTTAATATGTTATAAAAGTTTACAATGGACGTATATGAAATTTTCTTATTTGTTTGGAAGTGTCTTGAACTACTAATTCTAATTTCTGATATGTTGAACATTGAAAATCTGTAAAACTGATTTTTTTTGTTACTGTTATGTTTGGACATTTTGAAAAGTTGTAAACTGTTTGTGGTAAATATTGGAAAATGTTTTAAGGGAGTATCGAATGGTTAGAACACTGTAGCTAACGACAGTAGGCGTTAGACTGGATGCACCTTGGCTTGTATCCCCAGCTAGTAGGGCTAGTACTAAACTATCACGTGGAGCTGACATGATAGGCCTGTTTATTGATTATCGGCAGACTGTAAGATCGCCGTTCTGTTATATGTATACTGGCAGACCATGAAGTTGCCGTTTTGTTATATGTGATTCTGCCATTCTAGTGCATACATGTCGTTCTGCCATTTGTTTTAAGAAGAAAACTATATCATATATGCCCCTTGTCATGTAAATATGTGTTACTATTTACTGGGTCGTTAGACTTATATCTTAATTTTTCTAAACTCAGGTTCGACCGTACCGAAGGATCTGGTGGCATAAGAGGATTTTGTTGATCTTGATTTCTATGGTTCCAGCAGATTTGTTTTCCAAGTGTAGTAGTCAATTATTGTTCTTTCCTGATGTATTGTTTTGTTTAGCTCTACGATAACAGACAAGGTGTGAGTTTAAGAATTTTCAAATGTTGATAATTATATTAGATTTTTGAAAGTTTGTATTAGATTTTAAATATTATATTAAGTTGAGTTTTATTTGGTTCTGTTATAATTCTGAACATGAGAGGCTTACGGGTTGAGATTATCCTAATCCTAACACCGATCACGAATCTGACTCCCAGGTCGTGATAGGTGTTAAATAGTGAATCTCAAATGCGTGCAAGGTTCCATGTGGAGCCAATGACTAGTTTAAGGAATTGAGTTTTTAAATAGTTTCAGTTTCGAATCCGGTTTTAATATATATCACTGTGGTTATAGATACCCTGAGAAGACGTGTTCTGATAGCTGAGGGCATCCAGAGATTCTAGTTTCATCTTATTTTGTACTACGAGTGATAATAATTCCTTTATGCATGTGTTTTTTAAACTTTGATCACTATTTATTTATTATGTTATATGTTTTGGAAAATTAAACTCCGGGGTAGGTATTTAGTTTTGCTAAAATTTACAGTGAGCTTTTTGAATTACTTGGTTTTGATATAAAATTATGTCACTATTATATGTATATATAGTTTTTTCTAAACATTATTTATTGAGAGTTATTCTAGTTTCAATTCAGACGAACACGATTGTGTTCGAGCACTATATGCCTTGTGTGTGTTTTGTTTTGATTTTGGATTTAATTCTGATTTTGGTTTTGATTCTAGTCCAATACGAGATCCCGATATGACATGTGATATATGATAAGTGATATGTGATATTTTCAACATGATACGCTCTGCGTGAAATGAGATTCAAGTTCTGGTTTTGGTTTTCCGATGCTCTCTTGTGTTTTTGGACTTGTGAGGCATATATGTGTGGTTTTTAGAAATGTGTTCGTTTACTCACTGTCTCATATATATATATATATATATTGGCACATTTCACGAAACATATCTTAGCATGACTAGAACTTATAATACCATTCACTAAGTTTATACTTACTCATTTCTTAACAATTTTTAGATCATAGCGTGAGTTTGTCTTTCTAACGCATTCCCAACTAAGCACGTAGGTTTCTAATGAGCTGTACGAGATTTTATTTCTTATGTCACTTGTACTTTAAAGTTGCTCCATTTACTTATCAGATAGATTCCTGGTTGTACAGATTTTGATGATTATGTTCATTTATGTATTATAAATGTTGTTTTATCTGAGATTTACTGGGTTGATAAACCAGTCTTAGTACCATTCAATAACGTAGTTTTGGAACGTGACATTATGACTTACCAAGTTTGCTTAATTTATTAAATTTTCTTAGTAGTTGTTCTTTTTAATTAATTAAATTTAATTAATTTTATTATAAGTTTATAATTATGTAAGGACAAAGAGTTTGATGGATTTAGTTATAAATCGTAATTTCAAATTAAATTAAATCATAAACTATTATTAGATTGATTTTTGAAAATTCACATTAATTTAATTTTTAAAAATTATGAATTATAAAATATAATTTAATTTAGAGTTAAATCTCATATTGAATCGCAAACATCGCTAGCCCTACACGCGAGCGTGTGTGTAATGAAATTTTAAGGATTTTGATGGATAAATTTTTTTTTTGAGGAGAATATTTTAAAAATGTTTGTTTATGATTTAAAATAATTTAGTTTGATATTATAGATCAAATCAAATCATAAATTTGATTTATTTTTAGGAATCAAATTAAATTAAATTAAATTTAATAAAAAATCAAATCAAATTTTAAATCTAACACGTTTTGATTTGATTTAACACGGTTAATTGAAAATATTAGGACACAAACGGACTAATTTAAGAGAATACCATATTATACATCATGGTAAATTTATTACATACATCCTCCAAGAGGGGTTGATCACTACAACCAGATCAAAGAAAAATGAAAAGAAGAAAACACAGACAATACTAGAAAGATGAGAAACGAAGCCCTGCAGGGTGGACTCCCACCCCTCTCGTCTTATTCCCGTACGTAGTACTAACTCCTCCAGTGGAAAATGGATGGTCCATCTACCCCGGTCCCTCAGTGCACCCTGCAAGATGAACAGGAAATTTAATTTAAGGAAAAAAGAAATTATGAGAATGCAAAGGCAAGGGAATTCCACTTTCAAATTTCTCGTTTACGCCCTTCTGAAAAGGAAAAGGCAAGGGAATTCTTTTGAAATAAAAATTGAAGAAGTAATTCAAATTCTTCTTTTTCTTTACCTTGTGTCTGGCAGAAAGAAAGAACGGAATTTTGAATTGGAATTCAAATCCAAATCTTATTTTAGTGTTTGACAAAAATAAAATTTGGTATTTACAAATTTTATTTGCTGTTTGGAAAAAAATAGGGCTCGGAATTAGAAACAAAATTTTTATAACTATATCATTTTTATAAATATTTACAAGTATAACGTTTCTCTTTTTTTATGTATAAATTAACTGTGAAAATTATAAAGATTAGAAAATAGGATTTTATAAATTTTACATTTTTAAGTGAAAAAATAGCAAAATGCTCACTTACATATATTTCTCTTTTCACTATTATTTACAAACCCTGCTTTTTTAGATTTATATTTGATTTTTAAGTTCACAAATCATAAGAATTTTGTAATTTGTAAAGCTTAAAGCTTAGAGGTTTTTTTCTTCTTTATTTGAGGGCTCAAAAGCTCAATCCAATTTTCTTTTTTTAAACGGGCCGAAAAACCCAGTTAAATGTTTGACACCTAAACAAGAGTGTGTGTGTGTGTGTGTGTGTAGTCATAAATTGGATTCTAGCACGGTGAATCATCTACGTCTCAACTCAACATAGCATACAGGGGCAGATAAGAACGAGAGAGAGATTAGAGGTTATGAGGAGCGTAAAACATTAATTACTTGGAGCAGTCAATGGAAGGGCTGATCTTGTAGGGAATGCTGACGCCGCACTTTCCGGGGATGCCGGCAGCCTTGCTGAGGCCGGACGCGGGCACGGAGCTAGCGGCAGACTTCAAGCAATTGCAGACGACTTGGCGGTCTGCGCGGGTCGTAGCCATGCTGTTCAATGATCTCACACCGCTGCAGCAAGCTGGCGGCACCGCCGTTGCGCCACCCCTCAGGTAGTTCAGGCACTGCGACAGGCTTCCGACCACCTGCCCGCACCCGATCGCTGCCTCCGACGCCGGTGCTGCCACCAGTATAATGCACAGAGCCAAGCAAGCGATCTTCACTGCCGCCATGGAAACACACCTAGAGAAGGAATGAGATGAAGCTTTATTTTGTTATGCGAGAAGAAGTTTTGGAAGCTGAGATTGGGTGGTGGAGAGGTTGCGAGAAGGAGTTTATATAGAGATTCTGGGGGATAGGAACAGAAGAGGAGAAGTGATTCATTCAAGAGGACGGCCACGGGAGTGGATGGCGGTGGTTGAGGTAATTAATTCATTTTAATTTGATTGTATGGGTTCTTTCTTTTCCGCAGTATTTGCTGTAATGGAGACGGATGAACGTCTCTGTCAGTAGTATTTTAGAATTAGAAAAAGCATTTTTTTTTTTGAAATTTTAAATACAAAGATGGTTGTAGATTTGCAACTTTGTACATTTCATACTTCGCAAGATTGTTATTATCCAGAAGCAATCTATTTGTTAATCCAAGATTTAGAAACATATATATAGAGGTTGAGAAGATTTGTAGATAAATTAAATTAATTTTAAGCTTAGTGAAAACTTATTCATAACTCGGAAGCAAATAAACAACTTGTGAGTTGTATCTTATGTATCTTTAGGTACGCAGGGTAGCTCAGTTGGGTGTATTTAATATCATATTTTAATTTAGTGGAATAATATTATTGATGTTTAACAATACATATTTTTTTTGGTATGTATCATAACTTTATATATATATATATATATATCTCCCAGACGGTGAATAAAAATATCTATTTAGATCAGATAGGACTGTCAATAGATTGAATTTAATTCGAATTTGATCTGAATTTTAAACTCTTTAACTATTTAAAATGTCTGATAAATTAAATCCAATTATAAATATCTGTAATCAAAAATAAATGGATCAGATATGAAATTAAGTAATCTCATATATTAAAAATCCGAATTCAAATATTTTAATATTATTTTTTATTTAATTAATAATCATATATATTAATAAATACTTTTATACATAATGCAATATATGCAACGTGATAATTAATAATTCATTAATTTGTATTTGTAAGACATTTTATTTAATAGAATAATGTATATTTTTTTCTAAATTACTTTGAAATATTTTTTCACTTAATTACAAAATTTTTTAAGTTCTAATTATAATATAAAAATAATTTGATAATTTTATAAAGTATTAGAATCTTATAATAACTTTTGTAATATATTATATAATAAAATTTTTTTTAATCATTCATAAATAATAATTTATTTTAAAATTTTATTTATATTTTAATAAAATTAAAATAATTAAATATAAATTTTTATTATTTATAAATATAATTTATTTAATTTTATATAACTTTTATTTATTAATTATTTAATTTTAATTATTATTTTAATTAAATTTTTTATCTAAATTCTAAATTTTTATTAAATTTAAATATAATAATAATAAATAAAAATTATATAAAATTTTGGACAAAATTTAATTATCTATGTATTAATAATCAAATTTAAATTCAAATAACGGCAATTTTAACCGTATCCAACCCGTTTAATACTTAAATTTTTAGATTCGCTTTTGCGGATGTCAGACTGATTTAATAGCTCATAAGTGAGTCTGTTCCCAGAAGGCAAAATTAGGTCTGTCAAGGCTAGATTGGTCCGACGCCAAGAAGGGACCGAGATTTTCTTATTCTTTTTTTTTTTTTTCCTACTTTGACCTTTAAAATAGAGAATTTTTGATATTTAATATTTTAAAATTAAAAATATATTTTATATTTAATTGACTATTAAAATTAAAGAACTAATTTAAAATTTTATATAATTAGCGACAAAAAATACAATAAATAACTTGAAAAATAAATATTTGAGTGTTTATATATTTTTATGATCCAAATATTTCAAAGTGTCTAAAAACTTTTTGACAATCAAGTGTATAAATAATTTGTTCTCTACTAAAAGATTATTATGTTAAAATTAGAGAGAATAAAGATTAAAGAAAATAAATAAGAAATCATACATAATTTTAATAAAACTAGATAAATAAGAAATAATACGATAAAATTAAAAAGAGAATGAGATTGAAACATGAATTATTGTTAAAAGAACAATCTGGGCTTCAATATTTTATTTTAAGGGATAGATAATAGGAATTTGTCTATTTGTCCACTTAGAAATATATATAAGATTTGTACATATTAATATTTTATTTTATCAAAAGTTTTTTTTTAGTTTTAAAATTTTAAATTTTAAACAATATCAATTTTTTAATATTTTACTGCCATTAATGTGTATATAAATTAAGTAAAAATTTATTAAATATAATAGAAATAACAAAAAATAAAGAGTTCAAATTATTTATAATTTTTTTTACTCTCTATTTATATAAGATTTTAAATTTATCTTTAATTTTAATGATCAATTAAATATAGAGTGCATTTTCGTAATTTTTGAATGTTAAGTATCAAATTTAAAATTTTAGAATACAAAATATCCAAAAAAAAAATTTTTTAATCAAAATTATTAGCTTCAAAAAATTTACTAAACACTAACTAATTTGGATCATAATAGTTAAAATCTCGCGGCAAAATAAAACTTTCATAGTAAAATATTTTTATATAAGGCTCGAATTTAAAATATTATTTAAAAAATATAATAACTGCAATTTTAATCCACCACCCACCCATTGGTGAACCAAGATCATCTTTGAATTGCATAACACCTGCCCAATAGCCTATTGCATTTGGGGTCTGTCAAGTCCTTTTCAAT
Source organism: Thlaspi arvense (assembly GCA_911865555.2). Classification (NCBI taxonomy): domain Eukaryota; kingdom Viridiplantae; phylum Streptophyta; class Magnoliopsida; order Brassicales; family Brassicaceae; genus Thlaspi; species Thlaspi arvense. The sequence continues at coordinate 9,425 of CAJVSB020000505.1, read as the reverse complement.
CACCTAAAAACGAGTACCCAATATTTATGGGCAACGCGGGTAGGTAGTTGTAACAGGAAAAAACTTCAGGCGGTAGTGATATCTTGCTTCCACCCGCCTCTGAACGCCGCATGTACTATTTCCCGTGAAAAAAAAAATGAAGAATTTTTACTCTTTGTTTTTCACGCTGTCAAAGTTGCAGAGGTCGACAGAAGCACCTACGAGGCGAGAAACCTCCGTGATCAGTGGTTTTCAGAATTGCAGAGAAATGAGTGGAAGTAGCCAAACTTACCTGTATTTGGAAGATGAAATTTTTGAAGGGAACAAAAATTACACAAAGTTGAGAAAGTAGACGATCAAATTTTTCGCTATTAATTGTTTCGTTTATTAAGAATCAATGTAATTAATAATAAATACCTAAATTTTCCTTCACCTCAACATTTATTAAAGTGGTATTCATCTCATTCCTGAGAGAATTGGGAGTGGAATTAACAAAAAACAAACTTGTTATGATCAATAAATATTTGGTGATAATAAATAAATCTTTACAAAAAATTTATTTTTTTACAATTAGATACATGGACTCTTTTTTTTTCTTTTCTTTTAAGATCCAACAGAGATGGGATGGGAAAAAGATAGCTTTGCACTTTCCTCCTCTTTTTCAATCAGAAAATAATGGTGTTGTCCGGATAAGTCCAAATTTTTATTTTTAATTTATTTTTTTTCTTGATGTGTGATTTAGACTAAAATGTTATAGACTCGAGAGGAAAGTGATAAAAGAATCATCCCTCTGAAAATATGATTTTATAATTTTCTGACTCTTAGATTTTTTATAGAATCTTTTAATTTAATTTTTTAACATTTAAATGGAATGTAAAATATGATGTGATAAAAAATGAAAAAATATTTATTGATTTAACATTTATATATATTTTTGTTGATATAACCAAAAGAAAAAAAAAGATCCATATATTCAAAATAAATTAAATATCAACATTCTCTTAAGACATCCAGTATTGACAGATCTATTGGGTCGGATACGAAGGATTGGACCCCCTCTCCTCTCAAATGATGAAGCTATGGGAGCCCTTGCTTCCCTCGTCTGTTGTTTTGTTTGTATTGGATTTCAGTTCCAATTGTAACCCAAAAAGAAAAGCTTAACTATGTACCGGAGTTCTCTGGCCACTTGCCTTTCTTCTCAATAATTGAACAACGGCGTTCATCTTAATTGCCAATCAGTGATTAGTATGTAATTTTTTTAACCTTATTTGAATCAACGGCTAGCTGCAGGCTAGGAAACGGTTTCAAAATTAACGTGAAGCAGTTCCTGCTAGGGACACCAGAGAGTGAGGTTAAGTGGAGCTTTCTTGTTCTTAGAGAATAGAATAAAGATAATTAGTCTGAAAGCTCGAGTGGGTTCATCATCTTGCCGGCCAAATCATCTCCATAATATTATTTTCGTTTTTACCGCCCTCTGGGATTGCTGTTGTAAATCAGAGTGGTGGCTCTTGTTTGGCATCTCATCGCCGTGGCTTTTGTTTTCTCCTCCTCGCATATCTCTCCCACCGCTGGGCATCTTCTTATTTTTATCTCAGAAGGTCCCAAGAGGTTGGAATTTATTTGTATGACAAAGATAAACTAAATCGAAAAAGAATGTACAACCAAGTGAATTTTATATAAGCTTGGATTTGGAATCAATGAGTCTCTAATGTGATCATTTCCACGATTCCAAATAAAACTGGAGATTGCAACTTGTAATATAAAATATGCAAAAAGATGATTATTTAGATGTAAAAAGATCTTAGGTCTAATTAATTTCTCAAGGGGCTCACTTAAACTTAAATTCTTTTTTTTTTTTTTGGGGGGGGGAACATTAGGATTTTTTTGTCATATTCCCAAAAGTGGGTACGTAACTAACACGAAACAGAACCAATTGCCAAAGTTCAATTAGGGTCACTGTACAAATTTAACTAAGTGTAAAATTTTTTAGAAAAATTTTGGTAGAGTTTCCTCTAAAATTGGACTTAACCCAAATTTCAAACCTGACCAAATTTCACAGTTTGTAGTTTCCTAACAATGACCCCAGACAATTTACAATTCATCAATGTAAAAATTTATAGCACAAAGCATGAGTACCACAAAACAAGACCTGTTTGTGCCAATAGAATTATCTAAAGTATAAGTATTAGTGTTTACAAAAGAATAATGAATACAATGCAAAATTTATCAAATAGTTATACAAAATGATGCCCACATAAAAGGTAGGCTCACCATGAGGGTATAACCTCAAGGTATCAGCTAGAAATGGGGAGGTGGTCTGCACTAGAATCTGAAATGTTAAGAAACGAGTGAGTTCGACAACCCAGTGAACAATAATACATATATTCAATATGTCAAAACATGTATCAAGTGAAAATATTTAAAAATCCATTTTTTTGAGCAAATCAAGTTATTTAAAATAAGATCTCATTTGGGAACCTCATACACGTTAAGATCAATCACATAAGTTAATAGTGGTATGGGAGTATCAATATCATAGAAATGGCCTCGAAAGCCTCTAATCATATCAAAGTCACTATAAGTGCGCAATAATAAAATTGAACTGTGCGTATGGGCCAAACACGACGAGTCAACAATATTACCCCTACCAGTTGGGATTTAGAATAGGGTGCATCAAGGCTAGTTAAACCCTACTGGCGGAGGGTGTCGAAATCTCCCAGCACATAAATTCAATTAAATTATATAAGTTGGTTCCCTTGTCAAAAATTAGCAAAAAAGCACATATATTGAATTCTTGCAATTCATAAAGAGTAAAATCAACTATTTTGATACATAAGCAATGAATTTAAAGATCAAACACATGCTTATCAAGACACCTGTCCCTAATTTTTAACCATTCAAAAATGCAGAGCAAACCATTTTCAATCACATGATTTTCATTTGATGTCATTGAACAAAACGAAAATTTCAAAACTAATAAACATAATTATCACATAAAAGGCATTTAGAAAAATACATATTGAGAATAGATATTATAATGCAAATGGCAAGCAATAAAATCAAGTTTTTACCCAGCACATGACTCATAGTGCCAATGGGGTACTTGGGTCAAAGAACCTATACCATCAATTAACCGAATTTAGAGACCTACACAACTCTTAAGGAACCTCCAAATTAAGTTTGCTAACAATATCTAATACTCCCACATAGGTCCCCTTTGTAAGAGTTCATGGGAAGACAAAAAGTATAAATATATATACACATATATACACTCATGTTCATAGTGGTCCGTCAACAGCGAGGTTAAGGTAGGGGCACAAACTCATCACGCACACAGAACCCTATTTGACCAGCATCTTTTTCTCTCGCCACTCAAATCAGCACAAACATACACACATGGTTACATATATTCAAATCTATACACATAAGAAGAGAGGAGAGAGAGAGAGAGAGAGAGAGAGAGAGAGAGAGGAAAGCCCAGACACAAGAAAAAGATTTCCAGCCAATGTCCCAAGGTGGAACTGCAAATCTACTAGCAATAGAGAGTGTCGCACAATGAGGCAGCTGAGCGGTGACGATGCACAACTAAGCAATTGGGTTGTCTAGCAACTAGGTGATCTGCAGCTGGACAAAGCGAGTGTGGCGGAGGGTAAGCGCATGGTTGGGGAGGCTACCAACGGTCATTCGGCTTAGGCAGAGGTGGCATAGTCAGCAACATGGTCGAGGAGAGCTAGTGGCACCGTTGGTTATGATAAAGCTATGGATGAGGTTAGGGCTGCAGATCTTGGTGGAGGTGAGGAGGAATAGGGGGAGAGAGAGAAAGAGAGTACTCACCAAATGTGATGCGCACAAGCTACAGTTGTCGACACACGACATGTGACGGGGAGGCAGTGGCGAAAGCAATGTGCGGAATAGGGGCGACATGAGTGTTGTAGGGTGAGGGAGTAAAAAAAGAGGAGAAAAAGGGGAAGAGAGAGAAAGAGAGAGAGGAAAAGTGAAAGGGGTGTGCAACTGATTCGGGGTATCTCAACCCCTTTTTTTATATAAGAACGAGTCTTACATTTTTGGTTTTTGTGAAATATCTCTATTTTAAGTTACGAGTCATTATTCTTTTCTTAAACAATGTATCTGTATAGATATACAATACTTCTACTTATAATACCATCTCTTTTCCTCACTTTATGAAATCCATAATATTAAGATTTTAAGGCCGTGTTTGGAAAGACGTCAGCTCATAACTTCTCAGATTTTTAATAATTAAAAATCACTTATGAGTGTTTGGAACCTACTTTTTAATTTCAAATTCTCTAAATTAAGCAAATAGAAGTATAGAAATTTTGAAACAGAGAGAGGAGGTGCTTTTAGTTTCAATAATATTTCTATAATTAAAATAAAGTTATTACCATACAACTTTAGACATTTTTATCATTACATATTTTTTTTTATTCCTAAACTATCCTTATCTTCTTCTTTTCTCTCCCTTTCCGCTAGAAAACTACTGGGCAGCAATTATTGTTGATCAACCACTAGACCGCTACTGTTGGCGTCACTAGCACCGCCTGGCGACGCCAACGAGTTCGATAGAGCCATGTTTGATTGGCGATTATGATTTGTTGGATCAATAATAGTGATCTAAGCTTTGGTTGAGGGGAAGCACAACTCTCAAAAAATGATTGCTATGATTGGTGCGACAGGGTTTGCAATCTCAAAACCAACGGCATCATTGGCCTTACTGTCTTCCTCGACACTAATGTTACTGGCTAGATTTTGACTGCCGATGGCAATCTCCCCTACCTCTCTACCCTTATGTTCCATAAGCTCCCCAACATAACCGATTCAATTCCCCTATCCATTATCAAGCTCAAACACCTCCAACTGCTCAACCTTAGTTGGAATGTTTATTGGGATTAAGTGGAGATTGATTTGCTAGAGGAGGGAGAGAGAAGATTTGGATTGGTGAGGGGAAGAATAGTAGAGGAATTGGGTTGGGGAGAAGATTTGGGTTGGTGAAGAGAAGGAAAGTAAGATAGAGGGGGGGGGGAGAAATAAGAAAAAAAGAAAAATAATAATTGCTATTAAAAAAGTTACAATAAAAAAATTATATATAAGGGTAAAATAGTCTTTTTTTTCTACAAGTTTCTCCACAATCATTTCACAAAATTATCTCCCAAACACCATTTTATTGATTTTAAGAGTTTTTTTTTATATATTTTGCAAACACACCCTATTTTTAATTATAATTTGATTTACTTACTTTTACTTTAAACAACCATTTTTAATTTTTCACAAACATTTGCAAACACCAAGATTTGAGAAGGGTGGGATTATTTTTGATTTTCTCAATACCTGTTAGGTTGATTTCTAGGCAAAGTATTTGAATTGAGATTTTATATATGTTTTGGGTAAGGTGGTAAGAAAATTTTCCAAATAACAAATAATTGTAAGGATTGCTACATTCACCATTTAATTAATCTCCTGCAAAGCATGCATGCGCCAACCTATGCATGCTGTTATGGGTTATTGATCTCAGTCACTTCTTAAAACAATAAAGGGTCCTCCATAGGGGTTATTATCCCGTAATATTGCAAAATCTGAATTTTTATAGATAATTTTAACTTCATTTGATAGTAAAAAAGTAACATTAAAATAAAATGGTAATTGTCATTAATATGGGCAATGCAATTTTTCGTAAATATACGTGTGCGTGTTTAAATTTTTCCAAGAAAAAAAAATTCTGAATCTCTGCTGGTGCAAGACCACAATATTTAATTATTCTTAAATTTTATATTATTTTATTGTGACTTATAATTAAATTTTAAGAAATCCTAGGTTAAGTAGATGAATTAAGTGTAAATTCTGCTCTATGATTATTTTGTGATAATTTTGTAGATTTAAACACTTAATGGTTAATTTTATGAAATTTTCACAAATTTATTGATATATTCAGCTTGGAGGTAAATTTAGGTTACTTGTGTAAGACTAGAAAAATTGTCAATGAGTTGAATTTTAATTCAAATTTGATCAAAATTTAAGATTTGAATTTTATTAAAATAGTCGATAAATCAGATCCGATAATAATATATGTAATCTGAAGTAAATAGATTAAATATAAAATTAAATAATTCGATTTGTTAAGAGTTTGAATTTAAATTTAAATAATATTTTTTATTATATTAATAATTTTTTATATATAATATTAATAAATTTAAAATTGGAGGGACTAAATGAGAAAATTAAAAAATTAAAAGATTAATATAATTGATGAAATAGAGTCAGAGAATTTAAGTGTAAAAAAAGTATTATTTTTTTATTAAATTAATTTTTTTATCAAATTTTAAATTATTTATTGGATTCGAATATAACTTAATAAATATAAATTTCCTATAATTTGAAATCGGATTTGAATATGAAAATTTTAATCAAATTCAAAGGGTATAAGAGAAATTGGCTTGATGGCATATTTAGCCGGTGGAGAGATCTGACTTTGGAAAACCAAGCCTGTCAGCTTCAAAGCACTGATAAGAACTTTTGAGAAGCCGAATTGATGGCAATAAGTTTCATTTTAGAGTTTTCTCACACAAATTAAAATTTATAAACATTTAAAATATAAAAATTCATTCAAAACAAATAGTTTAAGCGCGTGATCTTTTTTCTATCATAAATTTTGACATGTTATATTTTTCAAAACCCTTAAAAAAAATACAAATTTCAACACATGACCAATCTAGAAGGCTTAGGTAGCCACTCAACTCCTAAATCCATGTGACTTGTGTTAGGGCTGGTATCTTCCAATGTTGCCCTTCTTCTTGATGTCCCTATCCGTTAAACTTCATCGCCAAGCTCCTACTCCCCTTCATCGCAGAAACTCTACTAGTCAGAGAGTTCCCCTTTCTAAAGGCCATGTTAACACTCGGTGGAATACCCTCAAATCTCCCCACTGCAGGGAGACGAATTACGGAGGTGCACGATAAGATGAAATTTTGTTAATAAAGGAAAATTAAAAATCCTCTAAGAGTGCGTTTATTAACCATTTCATGATCTGAATTCTGTCAATAGGTTGATGAATTCCTTGTTCCATTTTCACCACCTAGCTATTTTATTACTGTACTGCCCTATAATTTTTTAGTAAATGACAAATTTGTCTCACAGATATCACAAATTACAAGTGACTTCGTTACCCCTTTTACCCTTTAGTATTTTAATTTAAATAATTAACTATTTTTAAAATTAGAAAATTTTTGATTTTTTACTTTTTAATATATTCGATTGTGTGATCGGCCATGGGATTGAGAGGCTATTTCCATTGAGTAGAAACAATCGTGCTGGTGTTTGAACTACATTTAGATTGTTTATATTGAATAAATCTTCAGTTGATATAATTTTTATATGATTTGGCGAGTATTGGTAACCGGAGAAAATCAATAAGCAAAGTTGACAAGACTTAGATAAAACCATTTTAAATTAAAATATGTATGCAACTCTAGTGCATACAATCCACAAACTCCACTCAAGCATTATTACAAGCAAAATGAAACGGCCAAGAGGCTCAAATGACATCTACGCCTCTTCTTATTCTCCTACTAGTACTCAGTCTTGCAGCCGCGAACGCCTGGTTCCTCGCCATTAGTGAATCCTGCAACACAATATTAAACAACAAAAATTCAAAACGTAAAATTAAAGGGTAGTTTTCAAAATTCATCCTTTTTTTTTCTTTCTTTTATTTACTATTTAGGATTGCATGATGTAAGCAAAAGCTTTTCTATCCAGACAATTTTAAAATTTTTATATGGCTAAAAATGTACAAAAACTTTTTTAGTTTTCTTTCCAACAAAATAAATCCCGGTTCCGTAGAAGAATTTTTTTATCTTTTAAATAAATATTAATGGAAATTTTATAATGCTTGAATCTCCCACTCTCCAAGCTCCTCATTTCACTCCCGTTCAACCACTCTCGCTTTTAATTTTTAGAAATATAAATATTATCTATAAAACTTAGACAAGGTAAAAAGTTTTGTTTGCCATGTTTAAATCGAATTGATATATGCAAGCGAATGAATGTGTTTATTGATATATGTGGGGGCGAAGATGTATACTTGGAACAGTCGGTGGAGAGGCTGATCTTAAAGGGAACGCTAACGCCGCACTTGCCGGGGATGCCGGCGGCTTTGTTGATAGCGTTGCTAGACAGGGAGGCAGCGAGAGACTTCAAGCAGTTGCAGGCGTTTTGACGGTCGGCGGTGGTGTTAGCCATGCTGAGCAATGAGCTCACCCCGCTGCAGCATCCCGGCGGTACCGCCGTTGCCCCGGTTTTCACGTAGTCCAGGCATGGCACCAACTTCAGCGTTACTTCCGGGCACCCAATCGCCGCCTCTGCTGCCGGCGCCGCCACCACCATCATACACAGGACCAAACAAGCAATCTTCACAGCTGCCATGGAAGATGATTGAAGATGAGCCTCAGTATAGGGAGAGAAAGAGAGAGATTTTTCTTCTGTGCTTGCTTATCGAAAGCGGAGATGAAGGTGGGATTTATATAGAGACATGGGGATTAATTTTCAACTTATTTTTCAAGCCAATAATCTCCTTTTTTGCGTCAGAATATGTGCAAAAATTATTTTGTGACCCTTACTGCTGCACCGGTAGTAGTTTCATATTATTTTTCAAGAGGAAAAAACTTGGCTGCTTCCTGGTATTGTAGTTCTTCACGATGCCTCCCCTCTGATTATTACCACCTGTCCGCACAATACTCTCTCTCTTAGTTTCTTCTATTTTTAATTTTTGTAATCATTGCTTTTTTATAATTTACTGATTTTATTTTTACACGTTAATCTTTATAAATCATATGTTTTTTTATTTTTTCTTCATTCAAATAGAAGTTTCATATTTCAATAAATAATTTTAAAATTTTTATATATTTTATTTTTAACTTATGGGTCACATACCAATTACAGTAATAATTTGTTAATTTAGTATTAATTCATATCCTCAATATAAACTTTATTTTCAAAATAATTGTAATATCAAATTATTATTTTGAATGAAGAAAAAAATAAAGAAAATTTGATTCACAAAAAATTAATATGAAGAAATGAATTAATAAATTAATAAGAAAGAGATGAGCGTGAAGACCGGCGATACCAAAGGGAAAAGATGTTAAACAGGGACAGGTGTCTCTCAACCGCACGGGGCAGCAGCCAAGTTTTTCCAACTGTTGAATTGTTTGACATTAAGATTATATTAATATTTTGTATATAAATTTTTTAAAAAAACTTCTTAAGCTAACAAATTTAATATTTTTATTTTTATTTTTTAGAAATTTATTTAAATAACAACTTAAATTTTTATTATAAAAGTCAAACATTCAAATTGAATTGTAAGTTTTCTATGAGATTTCCAAACCCAAGACCAGACCAACTTTCTCGTTATTGGTAGTTAATATGCCAAAGCC